>JAJMSL010000024.1:0-163042 GCA_030558395.1 Danielia reshetovae | reverse complement strand
GAACATCAGTACCTCCCTAAAGAACATCAGTACCTCCCTAAGAACATCAGTACCTCCCTAAAGAACATCAGTAACCCTAAAGAACATCAGTACCTCCCTAAAGAACATCAGTACCTCCCAAGAACATCAGTACCTCCCTAAGAACATCAGTACCTCCCTCCCTAAAGAACATCAGTACCTCCCTAAAGAACATCAGTACCTCCCTAAAGAACATCAGTACCTCCCTAAAAATACGCTACTTATTGCTTCTTGGGGGAATTCAAGCAGAGCTGCATATTTGACAAGTTCGGGTAAAAACATGGATAGACAGTTTCTTTATTCAAATTTCAAAGCTAATATTTACTCTCACAATTATTACGCAAGGTTTCCAAGTTAGTGGGAACCAATACCCATGGCTCTTCTCCTCTCAATCAAAGACCAGTACACATCCTTGGTCTTGCCTCTCCAGTACAAACCGGTCTTGATCATGACAAGGAAGGTTCCAATACAGAAGAAGCAGATAAAAGCAGCAGCAATGAAGGTGTTCTGCAAGCCCGTGTTCTCGATCCACGGCGTGATACCGTAACTCACAGCAAAACTCATACAGTTTCTAATGACAATCACGGTTGCCATGGCTTCACACGAAACCTCGTGGTAACAGTCTATCACATAAGTCACCGCGTTCACGCATCCAATGATACACAACCCGGCCATGAGGCCCAAGCCAATGATGATACCGAACCAGTGGATTCCATGATACGCACCCACACCCCACAAGATCAAGGCACAAGGACCCAAGATGGCGTACACAGACAAGGCCCACAATCTGTCTTCGGCATGCGACAAGCCGTTTCTTCTCTTTGCAAATCTGACTTTGAGCCAGTCGGTTGTCCAGCCAGCGTAGAAGTAGATCAGCAAAGTGAAGATCACTGGGGAGATGTACGCCAATCCAACCATGGCACTGGAGAAGTTGTATGGAGGAGCCATAAGAACAATAGCTGCGGTAGCGTTCAACACAGTGTACCAGATAAGAGCAGAACCGTAAAGGAACCCGGACCACAAGACGATCGGGAACTTGGCCATGTAGAACGGAGTCTTGGCGTATTCCCACAACAAAAACTTCGACTTGACACCAGAGGTCAACGACAACTTCTGCTTGAACGTCTTGATGGGTGCGTAGTCAAAACTGTCGTTGGCGTCGACTAACACAGCCTGGTTGTCTAAGTGCTCGTTGGTTTCCGCGACGTGGTCCTCTGAGTTGATCTTCCTGTAGCTGACACTGACAGTGACAGGCGAATTTTTCTCGTCGGTGCTGGTGATTACAGCGAGGTTTCCGTCTTCGTCTGTGTGAACACGCAACTTTCTCTCGTAGTTCGTTTCTTCCATGAAGAAAAAGAGAAACACAAAACTGGCACCACAGAAGATAATCGACCAGAAAATCACCCATCTCCACCCGCCAACGCTCGAACCAGCCGAGTTTTCGTTGATGAAGCCAGCCACCAAAGGAGCACAGTAGTTGGAGCCAAACAAGGCCACAGCATAGATGCCCATGTAAGTTGCTCTCTCGTGCTCGAAGAAGATGTCTCCGATAGACGCCTCCGGCAATGCCTCGATGGGAGCAGTCACAAAACCAGCCAAGATCTTGGAAGCAATCCACACTCCGTTGGTCGTGATGTAAGGCTGCCACAAATTAAATCCGGCACAGGCAATAGTCGAAAACAAATAAACCGGTCTCTTACCGTATTGCATGGCCAACGGCTGGAAGACCAAGCACCCGAGTCCCAAAAACAAGAATGCGTATCCAGTACCGGCATTCAACTCAGCAACAGAAATGTTAACACCAGGAGCAGCAGCAATGTCTGGCAAAATCGAGTAGATACACGTACCGGGGATACCAGTAGCAAACACGTACAACACAATACAAAAAACATGCATCCACTTGCGCCCACGGGACCAGTTCAAGGGATCGTTGGGGTCGTCCGACGGAGTTGGAATCAAGACGATGTCAGCATGTTTGACGCTGTCAAAATCCACCAAATGAGTGGTTCCAGGAACGGCGCTGTAGTCGATGGCCATTAGAATTGTTGAAGAGCAAAACTACATGACCATTGGCGTCTTTATATGTTCCTGCGAGGAAATGCAGTCTGGTGAGCGTGTGCAGTTTATCGTCTTTAGGCCTATCTGCGATGCACCCAGCGCGACATTGACTTGAGATTATCCCCATTGGGAAAGAGCACTCGGCAATTGGGGCTGATTTCTAGCGAAGATTGTGATTACGATAAGCCTAAACGCACACAGTGAGCAATGAACTGCGGTCGAATAGAGCGTTCCACCCGGGGCCAGGCTCTGCTTCCGTTCCCCAGGCCATCACCAAGAATTCAGCCAACTGCTTCATGAAGGCCGTGTGGAATAATTCGTAAGACCGTAGGCACAGCTCTAAGATCATATTTCTGTGTTCGGGCAGGATTGCCGCTGTCCCGGTGACCAACATTGGCCAGCCCATAATCACCCATTCCTGGGAAGTGGGCGACAAATCCCGCAATCTTTTGCAGATTGCCGAAACCTTCGTTTGCACCAGATTGTCAGCTTGCTCCAAGTCGGGGTTCATGAGCTTGGCCAAAAGTAGCTGGCACGAGCTCACAAGAAGCTCAGCCACAAGTAGACTTTCTTTCAAGTGCTTGAATTCCGAAGCACTGCGTCCGGCCCACATTTCTTCCAGAGCCTCGGGAAGCTTCAACTTGTACGTGGCAACGAGAAGCTCGCATGCTGTGATCATGTGGTCTCCATTGAGCGGAAAGTGGAAACTCAACCACGACACTTTGGCCGAAAGCTCAAACGCCCCACTGGCAGCTCCAAACACCGGATTGTTCATCCACGGAACAGAACAAGAAAACGGAATATGCTCGAACACAGCTCTCCACTCATCGAACACCTCAAACGGAGAGGGAAGCCGTTTCACCACGGCACTGTCGCAGCTCAACAAGACGTTGGAGTAGTTGAAGAGAAAACTCTCGATCATGAACTTGACCACAACGGCGTTCGTGTCCTTCTTCTTGCGCAACTTACGGAGAATGTGGAGGGCCTGGGTGAGATGGGCTGCTGGCTGGTACAGCTGACACCCAAAAACCTTGTCTCGTAGGCAGAAGAGAAGAGCCGCCGCAGCCATCCATTCTTGTGTTTCGTCCTTGCATGTCGTCAAGGTGCTGGCAAAACCCTCCAAGCACACGGCGTATTTTCTTCTGGCGATCGCGTGGAGATCGGGAAGCTTGCAGCTCAAGAAGGCCGCTCCACAAGCCGCAAAAATGTTTTTCATGAGAGGACGTTCGATTCCTTGCGGCACAAAGATGGCCACTGGAGTGAGCTGCGGGTGGCAGAATTGTGGTGACACTGCGTTCATGAACCCGTTGACAAAGGCGTGGAAAAGGTACGCTTCGTTGGTGGAAAAGTCTAATCCAGGAACCCAAGTCAGGCACCCGTTCAAGAGGGCCGAAGTGGCGAGAGAAATGCACGGGGATTCCACAGATTTTAGAGATAAAGCGGTTTCAAGGGAAGTTTCCAGAGTTTCGGTGATTTCGTAGTCCGACTCGCTTTTCCTATCACTGGGTCCAAGAATGAAGTCACTTGGTAGCAGATCGAAGAACATGGCCGTATTTGGCGTAGGTGGGCTTTCGTAGACATCGAGTACCTCCACTTTCGGACGTTCCGGTTGGTTCCGTTGGTTATGTTCGTTCTGTCCATTTCGTTGGTTCTGTTCATTTCTTTCGTACTGTTCGTTCGGTGGGGACGAAGGTACGAAGTGCACGAAGTTGAACTCTTGCTTTTTTTGGAGCTTGTGCACCTCAAAGTTGGCTCCATGGGGAAGTGACTGGCTAATCTGGCTGGGCCACACACATGCTACGCGTGCTTTCGAGCATCCTGAACAAAGTGGTTTCAATTCATTACATTTGACCTTCCGACTCCGACCTAAAGGTTAGTTGCTAGAGGTGCTACTGGTGCTGCTCAACGTACATGTGAGACATCCGGATCGAGTTCTTCGTCTCCCCACTTGCGATTTCATTGGGCTTGAAGGTTACAAAGAATAGGGAATATGGATTGCGTCCGAGATTGGACATTGTTATCGGCAAGAATGTCGCACCTCGCTGATCCTTTGGGCACTCCGCATATTGCCGAGAAATGCGCCAAAACAGGCAGATGACAGGTCAAGACCCCAGATAGGACACCAAATCAGGACTGCCGAACCGGGACACCAAATCAGGACTCCAATCGGGATACCAATCGGGATAACAGATAAGTCACTCCAGGCTATCCGGATCAGATAGCAGATTGACAAGATCGAAAAATGCCTGCGTCACTCATCTGAGCATCGATAAGAAAAGACGAAAATGGCAGAGAAGACCTCACGACCACGCCACGCCGATGCTGTTTCTTGAGAATTTCCGGCTGGCTCCAGACCCGCTCCGTTTCCACTGGCCATAAAGTTCCTACTCAGCATCCCAATCGGGACACATCCTCGGCAATCACCTGTACAATTATGCAGTCAGATAAGCATCCACCTGCACAGATATGCACTCAATACCCTGGCTATAAGTAAGCCTAGAACCGTCGTGTTCCCCCGCACACCATGTTCTCTGCCTCCGCCAACACCTCCTCGGACCCCGAGAAATACGCCCAATGGGTGCCCAAAATAAATGCGTACCGAGCCAAGTTGGCCTCTGGCATCAAGGACGATTACAAGTTGCCAGCTGAGTTGATGCCGCTGCAGCACGACTTGGACAAGGGAATAGATGTCACAGGCATCCCTAAAAAGGTCTTGTCACCTGAGGAATTCGCCATTACCGAGACATCAGGCACCGTTTTGGCCCAGAAATTGGCTCAAGGCCAGTACTCTGCTGTCCAGGTCTTCCAGGCTTTTGCCAGGCGGGCCACTATCGCACACCAATTGACCGATTGTGCCATGGAGTTGTTCACTGATGACGGCTTGCAGCGTGCGCAGGAGCTCGACGCCTACTATGCGAAAACCGGAAAAACCGTAGGCCCTTTGCACGGTTTGCCTGTTTCCTTGAAGGAGCATTTCAACTACAAAGGCCGAGTGACGCACGCTGGGTACGTGGGACTCTTGGACAACGTACCTGACCACTACTCAAGGACCGTAGAGGACTTGTTGCACCAGGGTGCGGTGTTCTACATCCGCACCACCGAACCACAATCGCTCATGCACCTCTGCTCCAACAACAACATCACGGGAACGTGCAGAAACCCGTGCAACACCTCGTTGACCCCTGGTGGGTCGTCCAGTGGAGAAGGTGCCCTTACTGCGATGAAGGGCAGTGTTTTCGGGTTGGGAAGTGACATCGGAGGTTCGGTGCGGTGCCCTGCAGCTTTTTGTGGGGTGTGGGGGCTTCGTCCGACTTCCAAGCGGCTTTCCTTCCTTGGATCCATGCTGGCTTGGACGGAGCACGTGCAAGAGGCCGTGTACCCGGTGATGGGGCCGTTGGCAAGAAGTGCGGACGACATTGATCTTTTCATGAAGGCTGCACTTGATTCGGAACCGTGGAGGGTGGACCCGTTGATTGCTCCACTTCCGTGGAGAGACACCGCTGTTCCCGAGGCCAGGAAATTGAAGATCGCCGTGTGCTACGACGACGGGGTGGTACGGCCGACTCCCCCAATTTTGAGAGCATTGAAGGAGGCTACGACGAAATTGCACGCTGCCGGTGTGACGGTGGTGGAATGGAAAACCTCGGACGTGGAGGAAATAGTGCAGGCGTGCTACAAAGCGTACAATTACGACGGCAACGCATCGCAAAAGGCCGCTCTTGCTCTCTCGGGTGAGCCACTTTTGACTTTGACCGATGTTAACCAGGCTTTTGGATGTGGAGACGCCGGGCTTTCGGGCCGCGACGTGCAGCAAGTGTGCTACGTCAGAGATAAGGGCAGATTGGACTACATGGAGAAACTCAACGCCGAGAACATTGACTTTGTGCTCTCACCAACATACGTCTCTGTTGCGGCCAAACCGGAGACGGTGCAGTACTGGGGCTACACGAATTTGTGGAATCTTCTTGATTTTCCCAACGTGGTCTTCCCCACCGGTTTGAGCGTGGAGCCGACGGACGTGGTTGACTCTTCTTTCGAGCCACGCAGTGAGGTTGAGAAATATGAGTATGCTCTTTATACCAGTCCTGAGGACTTCGCGGGTGCGCCAATTTGCTTGCAGTTGACCGGACGGAGATACGCCGACGAGAGTGTTGTGAAGGCTGCCAAGGTTTTGGCTGAGATAATTCAGTAGAGCAAGATAAGATTTTTCGATGTTTCTTGTATAGCTTTCCCATTGAGGTCACGTGCTCCGGAGATGCTCATCACGATCAAAAGTGCAAACTTGACCTTCCATGAGCGCCTATGCTGCCTTCAAGGCTCAGGACGAGCGAGAAAGGTCGCCTTTCACGCCGCCAGAACCCAAAGAAGAGCTTTTGACCGAAATCGTGGCGGTTTCCGCTTTCAAATACACTCCTTTAAACTCCATATTCACGGCAAACTCCGTCTTCTTGGGCCTCGCCCACGACGACCACATCGTGGTCAATGGTGCGTTCGACTTGACTGTGCACAGAGGCGCAACTCTTGTCAATAACATTCACCGCTTGAAGCGTGGAAAGACCGTTTCTTTCGTCTCCAGTACTGCGCAATCTCTACCTGTGATATGTGCTTTGAAGCACGACGACAAAGGGGGCCCGGGCTACCTAGAAGGCTTCGAAACCGTGCTAGAACTCGCGAATTTGCACACGGGCCTCCACAAGCTCGGTGCTTACTGTGGTTCTCTCGGAAACATGTACTTTTCTCCGAAACAATATACTTTCCAGATTGTGCTAGAGCACGAAGAAAATCTCTGTGGAATACATTACGACAGAAGCACGTTGAAGTGCCTCAACTCATTGACGCAAGTGGCCGTGTCCAAGCCGCAATCGGTGTTCGTTTTGGGTGCCAAAAACTGTGGAAAATCTACCTTCACCAAAACTCTCTTGAACAACGTCGTCCTCGCCACGGAGAAGGAGGTTGCATACTTGGACATGGACCCGGGTCAGTCGGAGTTCTCAGTTCCATGGACGCTCTCTTTGACCGTCCATTCAGAGCCTTGCTTTCAGCCATTCTTGCCTAAGGAAAATGAAAAAAACCGATTCTGCTACTACGGCTTCAATTCGCCGGCTGAGCTCCCGGATCACTACGTCCGTTGCTGCAAGTTCTTGTTTAAGCACTACGAACAGAATTTCAAACCCCAGGGAATTCCTTTGGTCATCAATACCCCAGGCTGGATCAGGGGCTTTGGGAAGGAGCTTCTCATCGAAATCACCAGCATCTTCAACCCGCTGCTGTTGGTCTATCTCACACACAACAATTCTGTGAACCTTCAAAACTTCGAACCTGACGAATTCGAGGCCCAGGATAATCCGGACGACGAGGTGCTTGCAGACCTCACCTACCAGGACTTGTCTGTCCTCAGGGGCACGCGCAGAGCGTCCAAGTTTTCGGCTGCCCTGCTACGCATCCACAATAAGTTGTTGTATTTCCACCGGTTGGCCAGCAAATTCGATTTTTCCCAGCACACCTTGGCGTACCTGCCCTTGAAGCTTTCGTATACAGAGAAGCTAGCTGCAATTTGCGTGCTAGCAGTGGAGCAGAAAGATTTGAATCCACCAGATGTCCTGCTTTTGGTGGAAGCTTCCATCATGGCCCTTTGCCTAATCCACCCTTCGGCCTTCCCAAACGTGAGTGCTTCTTCGCCCCCCTACATGAACGGAGATGATTTCACGAGCATAGATTTGTCGAAAACCGAGTTTGCAGGGTTGTGCATGGTGCACTCGGTCAACACCAAGGACCGCTATCTCAATCTCTACTTGCCGGGAAACTACCGGGAGATTTCGGCGAAAATCGAGAGATTTCTAGCGAAAGGGTACAAGTTGGTTTTGGTCAGAGGAGACGGAGAGCTTCCTGCGCCCGAGATCGTGTTTCCGGGCTTGTTGGAGTCTGGTCGGCAGGTGCCATATGTCAGTCTTGAGACTCGCAGCAAAATCGGAGGAGTTTGGAAAGTCCGGAAGAACATTGGCCGGAAGAACCAGCAGAAATAGAAATAAAAAGGACTGTGTCTGAATTTTACAATAATTAACTGAGGTTGTGATTTTTCGGAGCATCTTCCATTGTACCGCTTTTTGACAATTCGCGTAAGAAATCTAAAATTAGCATTCACGAACTAATAATGAAGACAAATGAAAAAAATTGCAACGAGAACGCTTGATCCCAATATCCACAAACCAGCAAAGCCGACACAAAGCCATTTCAAAGCTCAATTGGATCACGAAAAACAAACTCTGTCTTCGATTCAGGCACCATTTGCAATTCCTGCACATACCTCATACCGACTTGATCCAGGTCAAATTTCTACTTAACACCAATGAAGTTCACAAAAACAGCCTTCTGCCTACTCTGGGCAGCTTCTGTGCATGGTGTCGTCCCAGAAGTGCAAGCAACGATGCAGGACGATCTTGTGCCTGGCCACCAGTCGCTTCCCAATTTGCTCACCGTGAACAGTATCCAAGATTTGCACTTGAACTGGCAGACCATGGGGTCGATGGTGCTTGACGCAGGGCGGTTAGTGGTCACAGAGAAGGCCGGTGCCATCTGGTCTGCATCGACGTTGGCCAATTCCAGGGACGAATGGACGGTGGAAGTAGTTTTCAGAAACTCAGAAAAAGTCGATGTGGACGACCATTCTTTCGTGGACACGAACGGGTTTGCGTTCTGGTTGGTCCAGCCGTCGAGCTCGCAGTTGGAAGATTTTCTGAACTATGGTGGTCCCCAGAAATACGACGGGTTCCAGTTCTTGGTCAACAACAAAAACGGCCCTGGCATCAAGATTTTTGCCAACGACGGATCCAGAGCAGTGGCCAACTCGGTGGACACCATGGTGGGAACTTGTGGCATTAACTACTTGGACTCCATGGTGCCGTTCACGCTCCGCGTGTCGTACTCGAAATCCAGACAGTGGTTCAAGGTTCAAATCGACAACGACTTGTGTTTCAAGACCGATTTGATTTCGTTCGACAGGCTTGGGGAGGACCTCAAGTTCGGTGCCTCTGCTTCCGTGCACCCCGGTTCCCAGGAATACTGGGAGGTTTTGAAATTGAACGTTTACGAACAGCTCACTCCAGATGCCATCGACGACCACGGCATCATTTCCAACGGGGCCATTAAAACGGTAACCGTCACAGAAAACACGGCCACCCAAGACAAGGAATTCCACCCTTCCTCCAACAGAGAATCCTTGATGGAAAGATCAATGAGGATGAAGGAGCAGCTTGCCCAACTGGCCCAGAAGGAGCAAGAGCAAAATCAGGGGCAACAGCAGAACGTGCACTCCAACTTGGCCGACATCTCCTTCAAATTGTCCGTTTTGGAGCACAAGCTCAACAGCGACGCAATCAAAGTGGGCGACTTGGCCATTGCATTGGAGGATATGAGGAGAATCCAAGGACGCCAGCTGCAGGTGCTCGAGGAGTTGCGCCTCACGTACGACAGCTACGAGACGTTGCTTGCGTCTCAGTACAAAGAAATCGTGCAGTCCATTGGACAGTTGCATGAACAGGTGATTTCGGAGATCAAAGAGCACCATTCTGGGGTCAACGACATCAACAGGAAGGTGGACTTGCTCATGGAAAACCACCAGGAAATACAGTCTCAGTACGCGGGCACAGACACGCTGGCGGACTTTTCCGCTCTTTTCAACTCGATGGTGCGGTGGGTTTTGCTTCCGATTGTGCTCGGAATAGTCGTGTTGACGGCGTTCGTCCACAGACTCAGAAAGGATATCAAGCACTCGAAGTTGCTCTGAAAGACTATATTCATTATAACGTTTTAAACATGGGAAAAGTAGTTGCCAGTGCTCAAGCTCGTGACACTCCGGATGGGCTTGTTGGCCGAGTCCAAAATCGCAGCATATGGTGCTGGAGAGTTGAGGACACTGAACTTCACCTGAACACCAGCGGGACTCTCCACAGCCTGGCCGTTGGTCATGATCCTTGCGATCAACTTCTCTTCGTGCGCGGCTCCACTGAGCAACAACGGCTTGTTGTATCTCCAGGTGATTCTGTTCTTCTCCTTGTTGAAGGACCCTTCTGGTTTGGAGGAGGCAGACGTGGACGCAACAGACCCGTCAAGAGCAGCTGAAATCACCAAGTTGTCGAGCTGGATGCTCAGACTATACAGAGGATTCACCGACACCTTGATGATAAGACTGGCCTGGTGAGGCTCGAACTTCCACACCTGCTTCACCAAAACAGGAACAAGCCCGGCGTCCAAGTTCATCATATACTTGAGCCCACCCAAGGTTTTCGAGGTGATTGGGCCTAGATCCAAGCTGAACATGCCCTCTCCCGTTTGGTGCATGAACAGCTCGTTCAACAAGAATCTGGAGAACTTGGCCGGGATTCTCACGTCGAGGGCCAGCAGCGGCTGCAGCGAGTTGTAGTTGAACGCAAGCTCACCAAGAACCTGCGACTCCACCACCTGGCCACTCCTGAAACTGACGTTGACGATTTCCGCAATGGACGTGTTCAAGCCATCCTGCACCGATTGATCGCCAAAGTGCTTGAAGTAGTCGTTCTGCTTGAAGAGAGAATTTCCAGTAGTCTGACTGGCCAAAGTTGCCTTGTCTTCAGGCTGGATCATCGAAGCTCTTGCCTGAGGCAAGTTGTGGAAGGTCAGCGAGTGCACGTCTCTTCTAGCCACCGGAGCCTCGGAATTGTGCACCTTTCTCGACGGAGGTGGGGGTGGTGGCCGAGTGGCACCAAGCTCCCGGGGATCGGGAAGACGGTCAGTGGAGGGTTGCGGAATGTTCTTTTCGGCTTCCGGAAACGCTGGAGGATTAGCCGTGACGGGAGTGGCTTTTGGTGTGGCCGACAACTCTTTCTCTTCGTCGCCGTACTCGAAGCTGTACTTTCCAGACGAGGTGTTTCTGGAACGGAAGTCCGAGTCCGTGTCCAACTTTGGAGGGTGGTCCAAGTTGTGGGTCTGAAGCATAGACAACCGGTTTCCGCTCGGGTCTACAGGACCATCGCTGTCGTCGTCCGACGAAGAGTACTTGACAAGATTTGGCTCTTCTGCTTCATCTGGCTGAGTCACAGAACCCATAGCCGGCTGGAGGGTCAGAGCAGTAATTGGCTGAGAGGCTTGAGAAATAATTGGCTGGGAGGGCTGAGCGAAAATTGGCTGAGAGGGCTGAGCGATAGTTGGCTGAGCGGGCCGAGTTGGCTCAGAAATGGGAGAAACGGCGGGCTCAGGAATGGTGGGTGAAGGAATAGTCGGTTGAACCTCTTTTGCCTGATACGCAGGGGCCTGGTCAGGCTTGGGCTCGCTCACAGGCGCCTTGTACACTGGCTCTGGAACAGGCTCGGGAAGTGCAGGTTCTGGTTTTGGCACAGTAGGCTGGAGTGGTTTCGTCTCCACAGATTGGGGACGGAAACTTTCTCTGGCTTCCTGGTGGAATCCCCCAGTCACCGGAGTGGTGGGCTCCACGTGGGAATGTCCGGTGTACATCGAATGGCGAGTTTCGCCCACCGACAGATGGGTGGGTTGTCTGGAAGGAACCGACGAAATCGAGTGGTCTTCCGGGATGGTTTCGGCGCCGTTTTTGCCCGGGTGTTTCTTCTTGCGGCCAAGAATAGACCCCATTCTAGCGCGCAACTTCGACGTCTTCTTCGTGCCCGTGGAGGGAGTGGCCGAGACCACCGACGCCCTGGAAGTTTGGGGTTTGGGAGGTAAGGAGGCAAGCGGCTTTGTCTGGTTGCGGTCCACGCCGTTCTGTGCCGGAGCGCTGGTGTCGACCATGTATTTTGTGTACGAGGCCATTTCCGCGTCGATGTTGTATTCCTTCAAAATGTAGTTGACTGCGTTTTCGTTCTTGTGCAACAACCCGGCGGTTTTCGTGTTGACCGTGTTCAAGTAGCTGAGGAAGCAGCTCAGCAACAAGCCTTTTTCGAAGCGCTTGTAGTTTTCGAAGTTGGACAAAATGGCCGGTGCCTTGACGTTCCAATTGTAGTCTCCGTTGGGGCCGTTCAAGCCGTCCTTCAACTCCACCAACTCCGTCAGGTTCACTATGAGTTCCAGGAACTTGAAGTCGCTGTGGAACACGCCCTGGAGCTGGTTGATGATGTCGTTTTTGATCACTTTGATCAACGCATCGTTAACTCCGATCTGCGACGTCACACACGACGCCAAGCAGTTCCAGATCTTATCTACGGACCCGAACTCGTCGCCTGACCGCGTAAAAAAGTTGCGTCCGTTGGCCACCAACATATTCAAGTCCTGGTTGTGCTTAATGAGCATGTTTAAGTAATTGGTGAACCATACCGCCAAATTCTTTTCAATGAGCGTGGAGCTCAAGTTCAACGAGTGGGGAAGAAAATTGGCCACCTCTTCCGGCGTCTTGGACGTCAAGATGGTGGTAGCAAACTCGGATTCTGCCATTGGTGTTGATAATAATAGGAGTAGCGAGTGAAAACCGACTCTGCCGATGTGCAGGTCATAATAAACGGTGACAGTCTGGAGAAAAGAGGGCGGAGGAAAAGAGGAAAGAGAAAATGCAGGAAGCGAGAGAGCAGACTGGATTGAACTCCACAGGCCGTTTTCAGATTCAATGGAGGTGGTGTGGGGCCATTGCTGGGAGATGATTAGAGGAGGTCATGCAGGACACCGGCTAGATTGGGAGCTCAGTGAATTAGGGTGGGTGATATTGGCTAAGAATGGGTAGAATGGACTAGAATGGGTAGAATGGGTTAGAATGGACTAGAATGGGTTAGAATGGGTGAGATTTGCTGAGATTTGCTGATTTGCTGAAAATGGATGGGAAAGAGCTGGGTGAGATTGAGCTGGGTGAGAATTAGTATGGCGTGGCACAATGGGACTTGGGGTTGAGCCAGAGCTTTGAGACATACTCGGACATATGAAGTCGAGCGCACATAATCTTTCAGAATTGAAGAGCAAAGTGAGCAGACACCAGCGTGGGGTCTGCCTTGTCTTTTATTTCCTCTTCTGGAGTGACAATAGATGGTGGGGGAGAACTCTGGAATAGTTGGATCATGATCAATGGACCACTTTCAGACGTAATAAGCCGCACAATACCATCTGCTGCTAGACCACTCTTGGGTGTTGACCCAACCAAAACTGAGGATGAAGCACAGTACTCTTCGCAACTCCACCAATGGAGCTTTCAATACTTGCGGGGAGATTGAGTGTTACTGATCCAGTAGGCGAGCAAAATAGACTTTGAGAGCAACGAGATTATGGCAATGGAACACGACCAACTTTCCTAGCCAGCTTCTTCCGGGTGTTCCTGGGTGCAAAAGTGTCTTCATATTCTACAGGATGACTCTGAAGCACCGTTTTGTAACTAGAGAGAAGTTTTCGAAGGCAGCACATGAAGCTGGGTATCAATCTTCTAGAATTCGAAGTGTTGCTTCTACAGCACAAGCCGTAGAATTCCTGGAACTGAGGTGCTAGTACAGCCACTGGTCACTTTGGACAGAAGTATCAAAGGATATTGACACTACCAGCACTGCAATCAACGGCCCTCAGACCACGAAATCAGGCTTTAAGACCATTGAACCAGAATGCCTTATAAACTCCACCATACAAGAGTGAACAGAATGTATCGTACCAAGAATCGGGCATGGTGAGTCTTTTTTGTTACACTTCGCAGAGGCAAACATCCAGAATATTGGCTTCTGGCCGTTCTGGAATAGGGAAAAATGCCGAACTCAGCGTGGCCCAATTTCCAGGAAGATTGGCATGACCTACCATCTATATTCCTTGGCCGGGTTTCTTGGCTCTTGGCAGCAACCTTGTGGGGTTATGCATAGAAGTCGCAGATATGATAAGTGAAATGAGTCCACGCTGAGGTAAGCATTCGTAACGAAATGCGATATCCATATTCTCCGATTTCTCGCATGTTTTGAATCGGGAGAATGGTCTGCAAAACAAATAACCACAAATGTTATCCCCTTTGGCCAATGTGATCAAATTCAGGAAAAAACAAAGAGTATTGCATTGCGTGCTGTTCGAATCTCTCGAAGGTCCCTTTGCTGATTCATAGTAATGAGTGCGGTGGTGAACCAGCCAAAGAATATACGAATAGGTACAGTTTTAACACGCAACTGAGAGTCGTCAGTGGTGTGTCTCGAATTTGGGTGATTAATATTTCTTGTCAGTCCTCTGGGGACCCTGTAGTTTCAAAACACAAAGACGATATCAGCTGGGTGAAATTCTGAGCGAAATGAGTATTGGGTTTCTTCTGTTTTACCCTTACGATTCAAAATTTCAAGTAATTTGACAACATCCGGGGGCTACTGAATAATACGATGGCTATCTCAGAGACGAGGGTTTGCTACATCGCTTTGTGTAAATCCACGAACAATTATCAAAAACAATTCTGGCCCACCCTGAAGTAAAACGATCTCCTCGCACCGATTGGTCGATCGCTCTCCAATATTCCTGCATACAAACATGACTGTAACGATAAGTGACGAGAGTCTTGGAACCCTAAAGTCTGGGGAGCAATTGTTTGACCGATCGGACTTGCTCATGTTGCACCAAAAGGAAACCTGTGCATTCTTCGCTTGCCCAGCCGTGAAGCGTTGACAATTAGTCCCGATTAGTGCTTTCTCACTTGCATATGAAAACAAAAAGATAACAGATGCACGTCTTCTCCGCTTAATGGCTCGTATTTTAGTCAACTGAGTCAGGTGAAATGGCATTCGCGCGATAACAGCTATCACTCCGGCACCGGCTGCTTACATACAGGAAGAAACCGTCCGACCACCATGTGCATGCCCAATCTCCAGATTAGACGGGCCAACGGCCGGATTCTGGAGTGTGTGCGAAGCTTCCATTGTGTGAAAACCACTCTATTGTGTCGCTAGCAAATTCCAGCGTATTCGTTGTATGCCCGCGTATTCTTCCAGTGTCACAGTTCGTGTCAAAAGCTCGTCCGAGAACTCATATCAAACCCGTACACCACAACTATGCCCTTGGCAATTTGACTCAACTGGCCCACTGAAAAAGTAGAGTGGTAGGTGGTGGCCCAGACGATCGCACGTCACACCTGTACACTACAGACGCATCCCGAAACACCCGGGCTCGCAACGCTCGCTTATCAGCTGCGCGCACTCTGCCTGTGATTGGCTGCGTTGTTATCAGCTGCACCTGTATAAATAGTCCACAAAGTTCCAGTTTTCCTCCTCACCAAAATGTCAACCACTTCTGAAGCCGGTCTTACCGGCACCGGAACCGGAGGCGACTCCCTCACGGTGAATTTGAACACTCAGTTTGACATGGCCAACATGGTTTGGGTGGGCACCTCGTCGGCGCTCGTGTGGATTATGATTCCTGGCGTGGGATTGTTGTACTCGGGCCTTTCGAGAAAAAAGCATTCGCTTTCGCTTTTGTGGGCGTCGATTATGGCGGTGTGTCTCACGTCGTTCCAGTGGTTTTTCTGGGGCTACTCGCTTGTTTTTTCGCACACAGATAAATCGCAGTTTTTGGGCAACCTCTCCAACTTCTGTCTCATGAACGTGCTTGGCGCGCCTTCGATTGTGACCACTGTGCCTGACATTTTGTTCTGTCTTTTCCAGGGCATGTTCGCAGCCGTCACCGCGATCTTGATGGTGGGTGCAGGATGCGAAAGAGCCAGATTGGGCCCCATGATGGTGTTCCTTTTCGTCTGGTTGACCGTAGTGTACTGCCCAATTGCTTACTGGACGTGGGGTGGAAACGGATGGCTCTTCAATTTGGGTGGTTTGGACTTTGCTGGCGGAGGCCCGGTGCACGAAAACTCTGGATTCGCTGCTTTGGCCTACTCGCTTATCTTGGGCAAAAGACACGACCCACTTACCACCGGAAAGGTGCCCAAGTACAAGCCACACTCGGTGACGTCCATTGTGTTTGGAACGATTTTCTTGTGGTTCGGCTGGTTCGGTTTCAACGGTGGCTCCACCGGAAACGGATCCATCAGATCCTGGTACGCCTGTGTTAACACCAACTTGGCTGCGGCCTGCGGTGGCTTGACGTGGATGTTCGTGGACTATTTCAGAACCGGCGGAAAATGGTCGGCCGTTGGCTTGTGCACCGGTGCCATTGCTGGTCTTGTGGGAATTACTCCAGCTGCTGGTTACGTTCCTGTCTACACTGCTCCTATCTTTGGAGTGGTGCCTGCTATTTTGTGCAACTTCGCCGTGGATCTCAAGGACATCTTGCAGATCGATGACGGTATGGATGTGTTTTCGTTGCACGGAATCGGAGGATTCACCGGTTCCTTTTTGACGGGTATTTTTGCTGCGGACTACATTGCAGCCACCGACGGATCCACCGTCATTGCCGGTGGATGGATGAACCACCACTGGAAGCAGCTTGGGTACCAATTGGCTGGCTCTTGTTCCATCGGGGCTTATTCGTTCGTTGTCACTGGAATCATCTTGTTGATCATGAACAGAATCCCATGGTTGAAGTTGCGTTTGGACGAGGACGAGGAGTTGTTGGGAGTTGATCTCGCCGAGATCGGAGAGTACGCATACTACGAAGAGGACGAAGATGAGCTGGGCTTGGGTCCAAAGTCGTCTCCTTACATTTTGGAGCCAATCAGATCCACTGGCGCTCGTGTGGCTAAATTGAAGGCTGCCGCGGCTCAGAAGGTGGAAGTTGAAGGTACTGCTCCTGGAGGGGAGACGTTTTCGCCCGCCGAACTGAGCGGCGACAGCAACAAGCACTGAGTGCTGGTGTAATTTTATGTATTTCGCACCGGAGTAGGTGCTAGTTTACTTCTGCTAATATAATTGTTAATCGAGAGAGTGTAGAATGAAGTTTTGGAGGCTTGCAATGGCGAGGCTAGCTGCTAAGGTTTCAAGGTAGTCAATTGGCATGTCCAGAAATTGCTGATGGCTGTATACCCTTGGTGGATTGCATCATAATCGAAGTTTTGGTTCTGGAAATTTGGATTTCGTCTTGGAGAGTCAGTGTACGAAGGAGCGATTTTTGAACAATCATTGTAAATTGGGAAAACTATATAAATATAGAAAAAGCCAACTTGTCCTAAATTAGAAGCTAACTGCAATATTAAATTGGAAATATCGGTCTCTCACACCTATCGTTCCCTGAGAGTTCAATCATGGTCAGCATAGATCCATCTCGTGCGTATTTGCATTTCAGAAAGTGCCTATGACGCGAGCTGATCTTCCACTGGCTCTTTTAACCAACTCTGAATGAAAAGAGCCATGGCGTAATACAAGCAAACAACTTTCGAAATTTCGAAGTGAGCAAGCCAAACAACGCAGCTGCCATTAAACGAATGAAGTATAAGAATGTTCCCAATAACAGCTTTTTTTCGCCCTAGGATACCTCCCTTGCAACCATTCTCTTTGACATAAATGCAGGAGACGGAGTTGAGCAATCATCCAAGATCAAGCCACCACCACGCATGCGAAACACCAGACATCTCGTACTTGAAACACCAGAGATCTCGTATTTGAAACAGCACAGATCCAGTATTGAAACGCCACAGATCCAGTATTTGAAACACCAGAGGCCTAAGGAAATCTCATCCACTTCGCACCACGTTATCGCAATTCAGATAGCCTGCACAACCAACATCTCCCTTATCTGACCACAAAAACTCAACAAAAAAATAACAGCCACACATGACCTCCCCCATCGTGCCCGGCGAGGGCATCAACAACACGCTCGTGCTCGGGCAGCTGCTCTACCACACGATCAGCAAACTCAAAGAACTGAAACAGCCGCTCAAAATCGCCTACGCCTCTCACAACTACCTCCACGTCCCCATCTTGGCCACGCTCCCCAAACTCGGCGTACGGCTCATGTTCCACAGCTCGCAAAATCAGGAATTGGCGCTCATTGAGATTTTGAGCTTCTCGCACCTCAAATTCACCTACAACGGCAACTTCTTGAACGACATTGTGTTTGCCGACGCCGACGACCTCTCCGTGTGCAAACAGGTGGCGGCGCCCAAACTCAAGGAAATTTACAACAAGATTTTCGGGCCCACGTTCCCCGGAAAACTCGACTTGGAAAAACGCACGTACGTGCTCAGCTATCCGGGCATAGCGTTCAAATTCCGCATCGAGCTGCGCGAGTTGGCGGCGAAATTGGCCAACTTGGAGGACCAGAACGACATTTTGTCCAAGTTGACCAACTGGGACCGCGCGGGCGACATTCCGTGCGAGTCTTTGGCCATCTTCAAGGGCGAGGACTACGCGACGTTCCTCCGGAGCCAGACGCTGGAAATGGCGGAAAAAACGGAAATCGAAAATACTCCGGCGGACGCGGCCGACACGGCGGCCATCGAAAAAGTGGCCTTCACCTTGAGCACGGGAACGGCGCAGATTCTGTTCCAGGACCCGAAAAAACCACCGCAGACTGTGCAAATTGGAAAAACGTCGCAGCAGGACATGTTGCGCATCTTGGGGCCGCCGGACGCGTACTTCAACAAATTCGATTCGCGGTTGCTCATCCACAAGCACTTGAAGGTGCACGTAGACGCCAACTCCGGGTCGGTGTACAAGTTCCACAACTACTTCCGCCTCGGGCTCGATTTCTTGTACAACTTGAACCCGCCCAACCAGCGCGGTGGCGTGTTGGAAAAAATCATCGTGCACAACGGCGGCGTGACCGAGTCGCTCGACTTTATGCAGTGGAACAAGTGCAACTGGGAGGTGCGCAGCGCACCGGACGGCGAGAAAGTCGACTCGTCCATGTACTTTGACGAATTCGGCGCGGAGTTTATCGCGGCAATTGACAACAACAAGGCGGGGCCGGTGCTCTTGAACCGCAACGAGTCGGAGATCACCAACGACGACGACTTGGAGATTGTGCACGTGGCCGAGTCCAAGCAGGTGTTGTTCCAGACGGCGTCGGCGGAATCGTTGGGGTCGAAGCCCTCGAACGAGTTCAAGACGTGGGGGCAGCTGAAATTGTACGGGTACAGCCGGTGTGTGTGGGAAGTGATTGAGAGCAACAATTGTGTTTCGTGTGTGACGATTTACTGACCGACGTTGAGGCTTCTTGGAAGTCCTAGGATTCCTAGATGATAGGTTGTCTGTTGTGGGACTGTTCAGGGTGCCGGAAGATATTCTACAGGATTGGAGTACGGGTTCAATATATTATTTCATGGACAGGTTGGCTCACGAAGTGTTGATCACAACTCTGGTCAACATACGTAACGGTATGAAATGGTTGGGTGCAAAATTATGGTGCACACACCACAAACCAATTTTTACAGACGATGGAACAGGAAGAGATTTAATTTCAAATGATTTAATTTAATTTGAAGAGCGATTGATGATTAAAACCATGGAACATGGGGTGTAGAATGAACAAGTCTTTTGTTTTATGATGTACTGTCTGTATTTATGAACCATTATCGCAACAATTCAGTCATCAGCAACGTAATATTAGGGAGAATACCTTAAAAACACGTTATGTAGCCTATCAAAGTTCCTCTGATTTCACTAAATCTAAGCGGGCATGTTTTACAGAGCCTCTTCTCTGGATGCAATCTTCTCTGAGTTCCTTTCAGGCTAGGCGTGGTGAGAATTGGGTCTTCAACCTAGTTTTAACAATCTTTTTAGAATCAGGAAATGAAACCAAACATAGCGATACGCCACCAGAAGTTTTGCACTGGCAACTCCAGTTGAGGAAAGATGCCTTTCTTAGCGTTATAAAAGCTCTAAGATTGCAATAACATTAAACTTTACCTTTTTGGGAAGTTGATCTTTTGACAACAATAATAGGAGAAACTAAACTCTCCATAGAAAGCTAGTAACTTTTAAGTCATTCCAGTAAGAGCTCGAAATAGGGTGCTGGTTCTCATATTTAGAAATTGTCTATTGAGCCATCGTAGACGGGATTGAATAAATCGGTTTTCTTAAGTGGAACGCTGTCTGAACAAAAACTTGATACTCCATTCCCAGATCATAAGGACAGGGTGTGTTTCTACGAAGAGAAGAATCAGCATCTTTTAACCAGTATGCATCGGCTCGGGTTAGTTGTGAATTACTGGAAGTCAGTTGCTAGATGAAGATAGGACCAGAAGATGACCAGAAGTTGATCAGGAGTTGATCAAAGAAGACTAGAAGACCAGAAGAAGACTTGAAGTAGACGGAGCAGAAATCGACCGGAGAAGTTCCAAATCCTCGAAACCAGAACATCTCGGATCGGGTCTGGGCAATGGCTACGAGTTTTTGAACTTTCATGAAATCATGAGTTTGTATCAGGCGCAAGAACTTTTTTTTTCTCTGCCAAAAAAGAACAAACCCAACTAGCTTCCACAAACACTCCCTGATTTCAACAACTTTACTAAATTCACCAACTTCACTAAATTCACTAAATTCACCGAATCCATCTCACCTCACTCACATCACTCACCTCAAACCTTACTACACCTGCAGGACACATCTCTTCTCCATGAAACTAACGGCCCAGGTCATCCAGAACGCTCCCAACATCATCAACCCCGAGGGAAAACTCACACTTGTCCTCCGAAACCTCCAAATTTCCTTCATCGAAAACCTCGACGTCACCCAGGACAATTTCGCAGTGATCGACTTTTCCAACAATGAACTCGTAGACTTGGGCGGAGTGGCTGCGCTTCCGGCGCTAGAAACCCTCTTGTTGGCCAACAACAACATCAGCAACATCAGTGGAATCGGTTCCTCGCTCGTGTCGATGTCTCTTGTGAATAACAATATTTCCAAATTCAGCCAGCTTTTGGAGCTCCGAAAGGTGCCCTTGACGTCGTTGCTCATGACAGGCAATCCGGTGGCACGGGAGCACCACTTCCGGCTTTTTTTGGTGTGGCTAATACCGACTTTGAAGGTGTTGGACTGCCAGAAGGTGAAAGAATCCGAGAGAAAAGAAGCACGCGAGCTATTTGGCGGTTCTTTTGACGAAGCCACCGCTGCGGCCACTGCGTTGATGCACGGAGGAGCTGTGGTTGCCGTGGAAAAGTCTACGAGGCTCATGGCGAACACAGTGCAGAAACTTACGCAGGAAGAAAAGGCCAAATTGATCAGCGACTTGGAGAAGGCCGACAGCATGGAGGAGATTGAGAGGATCTCGGCTGCGTTGAAGGACGGGTACGTGGAGTAGCATTTTCGAGATCCGCGAGTGGAAATCGAGCACATTTCGAGTTTATTCGAGCAGATTACGTTCGAGCAGCATTCGAGCAGCATTCGAGCAAATTACATTCGATCAGAGAACATTTCGATTGAGCAAGGACACCGAAGAATGGTCACGCTGAAGTGACTGAAAGAATCGTCGTTGTGAAAGAATCGTAATTATCAGTCCACTTGGAATATTCATGTATTGCACTTGGAATAATCATGTCATAGCTCTTGGACTAATTGTCATGTCATTGCTCTTGGAATGAATGATTGTGTCATTTGGAATCAAGTGCCACACCCTTGCATTTGAACTGACCAAGCATTGGTGCTTCTGGTCAAAGGCCTTTGGTGCTTCTGGTCACTGTGCCTATGATTCACATTGAAATTGTCACTGTGATTCACCTTCGTTTTGTTCCACAATTCAAATTTTGTGAATAATTGCAGTGACTGACGAGACTACACGCAACAGTATGCCTAGCATTCGCTCTCACAGAAACCGAAACTTCGCACCACCTTCCCACTTCTCTCCAATTGCTCTTCTCATATCTCGCTCACAATTGAGCCTAATAGAATCCACACCAACACCAGTAGTCCCGGCAATTCAACGCACCCTCCATATCCACATCTGCCACCCACGTCAATTTCACTTTTCGCCCCGGCCACACCCAACCTCACTTCGTTTCAGTGCACTTTTTCGGCCACTCTTTTCCCAAAGTCTCCCCCTTAGACCGGTCAATATCCACTGATAGGGAGATACCGCTGACATTGCACCGCTCTCCAAGCTCGTCAATCCACCTTCTTCAACTTTCATCGACTTTCATCAACTTTCACCGACTTTCACCTTGGCCTACCCATCTAATTTTCACCCAATTTCCACAAAATGACCAAGCCCAGACCCCGAAGAAAGGCCGCCGGCGTCAAAAACTACCTGGACACCATCATCGAGGCCATTCTCGAAGACCCCGTCGAGCCGCCGGCGCCATCCGTGGCGAAATCCAAAAAAAGAGCCTCTTCGTCCAAATCCACCTCCCCCGGCTGCGCCACGCCCGCCACCGGCAAGGTGCCCTACAACTGGCAACCGCCGCCGTCGCCCGACGAAGTTTTTTCCCACAAACTCAACTTGAAGGACGCCCACGTCAACTCAAAGCTCCAAATTCTCACGTGCCCCGAACAGCCGCCAGTGGACCAGCGGCACGCCAGCGACTTGAAGGACGTGGCCAATTTGCTTCAGCAGCACACGGCAACCAAAGCTGCCCCCCGCCGAAAGAAGGAAACGCTTTTCCACGTGAAAAAAGGGGACTACATCTACATGGTCAGTGAGCCGCCCGGCGAGCCGTACTACATCGGCCGGGTGATGGGATTTACGCGCAAGGGCAAGCAGGAACAGCGCCCGGAAATCGAGGACGCCTCTTTTTTTGTGTTCCAGATCCAGTGGTTCTACCGACCCCGCGACATCTCCAAAAACACCACCGACTCGCGATTGCTCTTTGCGTCGATGCACAGCGACACGTGCCCGCTCAGCAGCTTCCGCGGGCTCGTGACAGTAAAGCACAAGCTGGAGATCGAGACCGACTACCGCCAGCCCAAAGAAGGCACGCCGCAGATGACGGCGCTAGAATATTATAGCTCGCACCCGAACTGCTTCTACTTCGACAAGCTCTTCGACCGGTATATGATCAAGTTCTACGACATCATCAAGACGTCGTCGTTGCTCGCGTACATCGACAACACGGCGAACAACAGCCGCAACTACATTCTCGCGTTGAACAAGCGGTTTGAGTTCGTGTTCATGGAGGCCGCGCGCACGAAGCAGTTTGTGCTGAACTTCGACTCGACGTCGAGTTCGCACTGCGACATTTGCGCCGAGTGGTGTTCCGCGAGCACCTCGGTGACGTGCGCTGGCTGCGAAAAGCATTTCCACATGTTGTGCCTCGACCCGCCGCTCCTCAAGAAACCCAGCCGCGGCTTCAGCTGGTCGTGTGCCGTGTGCACGAAGAAGCACGAGATGGAGTACCACAGCAAGAAAATCCTCATGCTCTCGCACGACAACAAGTCGTCGAACGAGCAGGAGATCTCCGAGGCGGACTCTGTGCCGGAGGACTCGTCGGAGGACGAGGCCCGGATCACCGAGACGCCGCTTCCCAAGTACGAGGTTGTGGCTCTAGATTTCTTGAACAACGACGCCCACGAGTCGGTGGAGTCGCGACGGCTCAAGGAAGAATGGAGCATGCGGTACTTGGGCACGCACACGAGGCTCGAGGATGCGGTGGATCTTGACGATCGATCGCCGTACCCGAGAGCGGCTACGAGCTTGGGTGCCCGGTTCCAGGCGTCGAACATCCCCGAATACGAGGACCACCCGATCGTGTACTACGACGTGGAGAGGAAGGACGACGGCGGGAAGCTGAAAAAGGGGCCCGGCGGGCGCAAAATCGTCAAGAAGAAGGCCGTGGAAGAGGAAACGGCCAAGCTCCCCGTCCCCGAGGAGTTCGCAGACGTCTCGCCTAAAGAATACCCACAGTGGCTACAGCCGCGGCCCAAGGGATATGTCGAACGAGGAGTGGACGACGGCGCCGGGGACACATGCACGTTGATGTGGAAGCCGCTGGAAAAAGACAACGAAGACGGGTTTGTGCGCTTGGAGCAGTACATGTCTTCGTGCGAGCCAAAGGCCGTCAGTTTGGGCATTTTGCCCAAGTCGCCCAACTTTGTCGATGCCATCTTGAAGTTCTACATGGAGTGTGACGGCGATGCTGAAAAAGCGTTGGAGCTGGTCAGCCAATTGACGCGGAAGCTGTTGAAGGAACCGACGCTCAACAAGGAAGAGGTCAAACGGTTCGAGGCGGGGGTCAAGAAAAACGGCAGCGAGTTGTACCCCACTTTCAAGGAAGTCAAGACCCAGCCGTGTGCCATGGTGGTGCGATACTACTATCTCTGGAAGAAATCCAAGAGGGGAAAGTTGATTTGGGGCAACTACCCGGGAAGAAAGAAGAAGTCACAGGCCACCGTGAAGGAAGAGAAACAGCCCGAGATCAAACTTGCTGCGGTGGACGATTACGCCGACAGCGACGACGATTCGTCGTACGAAAACGACAAAATCATCCAGAAGAAGAAATTGTTCCGCTGCAAGCACTGCCGGTCTTACCTCTCGCCTCAGTGGTTCAAAATCACCGGGTATGACGGAAACACCAAGTATGAGGACGATGCCGATGACGTGGACCCGAACACGGTGACCGCTCTTTGTTTCAGATGCGCCAAACTCTGGAGAAGATACGCCGTTTACTGGGAAGATCCAAATGAGGTGGAACGCAAGAACACAAGAGGAATCGGAGGGTACCGCAAAAAGGTGGAATCGGAATTGGTCAATGATTCTGCCCGAATTATTAGGCAAGCCGAGTCTGAAGGCGGAGGCGGGCTTTCGTATGAGCCCAACAAGGACGTTGAATGCAGTGTGGTGCAATTTGAACCTGAAAAGCCCTTCAAAACCGACATCGTCGTGGCTGCCAGCAACTTCTTCACTAGAACTGAATTGCCTTCTCCAAAGCCTCCGAAGGCACCAGCCAAAGCGCAACCTGTGAAAACAAGTCCCAGAACCACAAAAGCGAAGACGACTCCGAAAGCATCCCGGCCAACGTCTAGACAAGCATCCATATCCAAAACTGAGTTGAAATTAGAAACAAAATCTGAAGAGAGCCAGCCCAAAAAGCGCAAAACCAGCACAGAAAACGGAACAGCCCGAACCAAACCCAAAGTTGAAAACGAAGAAATTGTCAAAGCACCCAGAAAACGAGCACCTCCTAAGGTCAAACAGGAAAAGGATACCGAGGCCAATGGAGTCGCTCCTTCCAACGGGACCACAAAGAGAAAACGGAAACCCGCCGAACCGAAAAAGACCAAAGAACCAACTCAGGGAGTCGAGGAGGCTCGTCCTTCCGCAGCCAAGCCTGGAACCGGTGCCAAAAGACAGAAACGGTCCGGATCATCGGAAGTTGCGCTTCTCAACCCAGTTTTCAACCCGGACTACAGGGGGGATTTGCCCAAATTGGCCAGCGTGGCTAAAATCGACAAGAAGCTGTTCCCTCAATTGAACAGGCAGGTTCTCGAAGAAATTGTCAACAACTACAAAATCAGGCAGTTGACTGACATGAAACTGCTTGTTCTGTCCTTGCAGACGCCCACACATGCCAAGATCGAGCTCCCCTTTGCTGTCAACGAAAGAAACTGCTGCATTTGCGTGGAGCACGACGACAAAGAGGAGTCGCTCATGGAGATGCTCATCTGTTCCAACTGTGGCGTGAACGTCCATGCTTCGTGTGCTGGAATCACCATTTCCGGCAAGCAAAAGCCCGTGAAACAGTGGCTCTGCGAACCTTGCACTAACGATTTGAGTCCTAACTACAGCACTCTCCACTCGTGCTCTCTTTGCTTGGCCAACGAGCTCAACAACGAATTGTCGATTTTGGGGTCGCCCATCGCCAGGCCAGACTACCTTTCTCCTATTCTTGAGTCTGGAAAATGGTGTCATTTGATCTGTGCTTTGTACTCCTACAGACAGACCGTGTTCAGGAATGTTCTGGTACCAGCGTTTGTTCCCAAAGAGATATTGAACGCCACGAGCACACGCGGCTTTGGTAGTGCTATCGAGAGCGTCTCCAATGTTTTCTTGGAAAACTACAGCACCCGTTGTGGCATTTGCAGTTCGCTAAGTGGAGCTCTCATTACGTGCGACCTGTGTGGAGAAGACGGAGAACACTACCACGTCACCTGCGCCCAGGACACGCCCAACTTCAAGCTTGGGTTCAAGATAGTGCCGCAAAAAGTGTCCAAAGCGAACACAAACACATATGTCGGCGATCAAGTTGGCAAGTTGGAGCCAATTTTGGTGTGTCCTCAGCATACCCAAAGAGGAGCCGTGTATAGCATCCGGAAGTTGGGTCGGAGAACGCCGAGCGGCGAAACCAAGCCGTTGATTCAGCTTTTCATCGAGGACATTGCTCGTTCCACCAATGTGAAATTGAGTGGGCCTCAGTTCCGAGCGCACAACTACATCAACATGATTGAGAACTTCACGCGGGCGGAAGAACGCATCACCAGACACAAAATGCCGGAAAAGACGAAAAAAGAAACCCAGGTGTGCGAGGTGTGCGCCATTACCTCGTCGCCCAAATGGTGGCCGTCGCCCGCCAGTTCAGTTCGGTGCCAGAACTGCTATCACCGGGAAGATCCGAGGGCAGACTTCGGCATATCCGAGGGTGACCTATTGGCACAGGAGTTGAACGAACCGCTCAGCGGGCATAACTACGGAATCGGAGACCCGAACGATCTCATCTCGTTGGTCTACGTGCCCGCCGAAAAGAGGGCCCACATCGAACGATCGAAAATCACCATTGGAGACATTCTTACTTGACCCAGGTCACATGACCTCCACATGACCCATGTATACAACCTCGCAAAAACAGCATGCACTAACTAATCCACCAATGTTGAAGCTCGGCGACCGGGACATGCCCGAGATCCCCGGCACTAAGATTGAGGATGACGAGCTCCACGATTTGAGGCTCATGCTCGCTGATTTGCTCAGAAGAAGGAACACGCAGTTCCCCGGATCCCAACCAGTCTCTTTTGAACGGAACCATCTTGAGGTGTTGAAAACTCGTGACTATTTCGTGTGTGAAAAGTCCGACGGGTTACGGTGTTTGTTGTTTTTGATAAATGACCCCGTGAAGGGCGAAGGCGTGTTTCTAATAACCCGAGAGAACGAGTTCTACTTCATTCCGAATATCCACTTTCCGTTGACTGTGAACGAGGAACAGGGCAAAACGTACCACCACGGGACATTGCTAGATGGCGAGTTGGTGTTGGAAACGAAAAATGTTCTGGAACCGTTTCTCAGGTACTGTATTTTCGATGCTTTGGTGGTGAACGAAAAGGACATCACAAACCGGGTTCTCCCCAAGCGGTTGGGGTATATAACGGAACATGTGATGAAGCCGTTCGATAGCTTCAAGGCGCGGCACCCGGAGATTGTGAACTCGCCTGATTTCCCGTTCAAAGTCAGCTTCAAAATGATGAAATCGTCGTACCGAGCCAACGTCGTCTTGTCCATGCAAGACCAGCTTTTCCACGAGTCCGACGGCTTGATTTTCACATGTGCTGAAACTCCTTATGTGTTTGGAACTGATGCCACTTTGTTCAAGTGGAAACCAGCCCACGAGAACACCATCGACTTCAAAATGCAAATGAACTTCCGCCAGTTCCAGGACCCCGACATGGACCCGAGAGACCCGGATTCCACATACACAGACTACGAAAGTGTGCCTGAAACCATCGACTTGCACACGTGGAAAGGAGGACGAGAGTACGAAAAGTTTGCGAATATGGACTTGGAAGAAGAAGACTGGGAACAGCTCAAAGCGTTGAACGAACCTCTTCAAGGCAGAGTGATCGAATGCAGAAAGAAACTCAACAAACCGCCGTACTGGGAAATGCTCCGGTTCCGAAACGACAAGAGCAACGGAAACCACTACACTATTGTGGAAAAAATCCTCCACAGTATCGAGGACGGTGTCACCGAGAAGGAGTTGATGGACACCTGTCCGGCCATCGAGAAGGCATGGAAACAGAGGGAAGCTGACAGGATGCACCGGGCCAAGCAGCCTCCGAAAAAGGATTCACAAAAAGAACGCAGACCTTCGGCGCCTCCCGAGGAAGCTCCACCGGCTAAGAGAGCAAAGGCAGAGGAGCAGATGCTCAGTGAGATGATGCCGAATTACGAGGAGGACAGTGAGCTGGAGTGATGTATATTAGGACTAGAAGGACGATGTATCATACGGCATGCAACAGTATCAGCGGAGAGACAGCGTATTCTGAGACTAAGAGTTGGAAAGTATTTTGAGGCCCATGACCAGAACAGAGATTGTGAGACTCAACTTGGATTCGACACAATGTTCTTGTCTTTCTGGAATTATACTTGTCTATCAATGCGACAACTACCTCTCAAGATTGATGTTCTTTCCGAACTTGCCGTACAAATGCAGCTTCAACAGCGACAAGTTGTCGTCGATTTCATCGATTTCGTCCGAAGCAGTGGTGATTTTTCCATCCAAAACTTCATTTTCCCTCTCAATGTTCTCCACCGCCCGGCTCACCGTGACGTACACAAAAGAGTCGCCGATTTTGTACTGCACCTTCTCGTCTTCGTCTAGAAGCTCGATCTCAAGTGCTAGGTCGTCTATGTATTCCTTTTCGGTCTTGAGCTTCTCGAGCACACTGACCAACGAATCTTTTTTGTTTATAAGTGAAGAGAACTTGTTGATCTTCTGCTGGTCTTCCCACAACACCTCGGTGGTGTTCTGCTGCCCACTTGGTAGCAACTCCATAAGAAAGTGATGTCGAAAATCAAAATCCTGCACCCAGCCCGCTCTTATACAATCGGTCTACACCAGTTATGCGATCTATGCGTTGGACTTATCTATCAAAACCGAGGCAACTTGTTGGACTTATCTATCAAAACCACGGCAACTTGTTGTTGTTTTCCCACACAATGGAGCCCTCCTTCAACTTCACGTCGTCTTCGGCATTGTTGAACATGATGGCACTTCTCGACGAATTCACCAACCCGGGAACTCCGTTGTGCTGTTTCACCAATTGCTTGTGCACGTGAGAAGAGATCTCTGACTCCCACACCACGACGGTGCCGAAGTTGGACATGGGTGCCACGTCGTGCTTAGACTCAAGGTACTTTTTCATGAACTCAATAAGTTGCAACGCATGCGAGTCGTACTCGAATTCCGGCGTGTTGACGAAGATCTTGAGCACAGTCGAGGTGTTGGAGAACTTTTGCTTCTCCTCGTCAAACGAGTAGTCGTAGGTCCACACAATGAATCCGATCAAACTGCCGGATTTGGGACAGTCCCAACGGAGGCCAAAGTAGGTGGGCTCGATGGTGGAGAATTTCTCCACGAGCTGCTCGTACGAGTCGTTCCAAGCATCGAGCTGGAGCCCAGAGTCGCCAAATAGCTTGGAGCTGAAAAACTTCACTCTGAGATGAAACCAGTCAATGTACGCGGAAGTCGGGTTTACCGAGATGCGCTCGATGCCGTCAGCGGCCACCTTGGTCTCCATCTCCGCTGCAAAGTGCAGGTTGTATGTTTTGAACAACGAATCGAAGTCGTGGTATTTTACCAAAGAAACACCGTCGGGAGCGCCGAAAATTGTGGTTGAAGACGCAAGCGGCATCTTGAGCAACGGAACGCCGAACGACTTGAACCCGTTCCGCGTGTAGTACTCGCCCACCTCCGAATACAAGAAGATGAAGCCGTTCTCGCCCAAAAACTCGGGCTTTTTGGCGGTTTCCACCAACTTGTCCACCATTATCGTGGCCAAACCCTTCCCTCTGTACTCTGGGTACGTGTAAACGCCGCCAATGCATCCGCTCAAGATTTCTGTCTTTTTCACCAGGCCATCTTCATTCTTGTGGAATCTCCAAGATTCCCGGATTAACAACTCGACGGAACTGACAAGTTCCGGCTTGTCGCGGGCCCTCAATGCAAACACAACCAACCGGTTCACCTCGGAAGACGTGATTTTCGCCTTTCCTAGAACGTATTCTCTGGCCACATAATCTTGTTCGTGGAGAAGAGCTTTCCACGCGCCTGCATTTTGCGTACGCGTGAAGTTGATGTCCTCGAGCTTGTGCAAACGCTCCAACACGTAATCTGCGGGGTCTTCTTTTGCCTTGGTCATAATGTTATCAGAGATGCGCGATAACAGAAAAAAAGTGATGCGCACTCCAACCACTAAATAGAGCCCGGGCCAGCGAGGGGGCAATCTGCTCCATGAAGGACAAGATCGTTAACGGCAATCAGAAGAGACACGGCAGCTAAAGGTAGGACACTGCGGCTTTGCCGCGTCCAGATTAGGAAGTTAGCGCAAAGTGGGATGCACGGGTGCACTATACTTCTTGGTGCCGTAGGCGCCATAGAAAATCCGGGCAGATTGAAGGGTATCACTTGCGACAAGTCAGGCCAAAGCAGCGCGGAGCCCTTTGGAAGCTGGCCGTTGGAATTTCTGAGAGCCATTAATAAGTTCATTTTCTATTAATAGCCTTCACTCGCATGATCTATATACCTCTTGAATCACAACCTTCACCATTTAATTTTGCAATCACAACTTTCACCTTGTAATTCATATTCTTCCTTCACAACTGTCTCATGCATTATCTTCCTTCTCTATTTCGTCCCCCCTCTTGTCACCATTTCCTTCTTCACCTCACCTTCTCCCTCATTCCTTCTCCACTCCTATTCATAATCTTCCGCATATGTTTCTCTCATTTTCATCACCTCGTCGTAGACATTCCGCGTGTTGCTGTTGTACAACCGAAGCACAATGTCATCCTGGGGCCAAGCCTTCAGCTCGTACTCTTCGATTTTATCGTTCATCTCCACCAACTTCTGGTAGTACCGGGGATACCGTCCGATCAAGTCGTCGGAAAACTTGGGGATTTTCGAATTTTGCAACAAGAAATCGCCCCCGGTGTCGTTGAACGTGTTGATAATAAGGCTGATGACAGCCAATAAACCGCGGATCTGCTTCTCGTGTTGCTGTGATAGCTCGTTCAAGTTCTGCGGGTGTTTCAGAAGTCTTTTGGCCACGGACCGCAAGTGATACCGCACCGGGTCCTCCTCGATGTTGTGGCAGAGGTCGAAGAGCCACTCAAGCTCAAAGTCCACTCCTTCTGGAAACGGCACGAGTTTTGCATACTTGAAGTTGGCCACGACGTCGAACGATTTCCGGATTAAAGAATACTTGGAAGTTCCACTGGGGTACCGGTCGTAGACGTTGACCAACAATTCCTCGGGAGGGTCCGGAAACGCTTTGAAACTGTCGATTGTGCGGTCGTCCAAGTCAAGATTGGGAACTTCCAATTTGTGCAAAACACCTTTGATATTGGCCCAATGAACGAAACTCTTGAGCGCCACTAAAACCTCAGCCAGCTCCAATGCCTCTTCGCCAAAGTACTGCGCCACGTATTCACGCATGTAGAATCCTTCGAGCTTTGTTCCGATGTGGTGGTCGGTGTGGAGGAAATTCAACTTGGAACAGTACAACAAGTTGAAGCCCTGGGCCAAGTGGTCTGGGGTGACTCCAGATGCAAAATCAAGAGCCACCTGGCGCTGTTCCGCGTCGTAGCTGAATTTCAGCACCTTGAAGTTGATCACAGACGAGTTTTCTTCCTCGTACCAGCCGTTTATTTCAAGCAGCCGAGCGACACCAACAATGCTCAAGCACAAGTCGCGGAACCTGACGAAAATGTCGTCGCTCACGGAATCGAGAATGTGGTACGCCAGCACCACAGAGAGCTGCTCGTCCAAATTCTCGGGAGCGATAATCAAGTGCTTGTCTTCTTCCCGAATGCGTTGAAAGGTGTTGTTGACGAACTTGTACTTTCTTCCTTTTTTCGAGATTTCCACAGGGGAGAGATGGCCCACGCGGGCCAAGATCGTGTCTGCCACGGCCACGAGGGCGTCTGACGTCGAGAGCATAGAAGAGTTGTGGTCTTTGAATCTGGAGAAAGACCCGTACACCAAATGTAAACAAACAGAGCTGCATTTGACACCTGCACGTTTTAGACGAGAACGCAACTTGAGCGAAAGCGCACTTACGAACGCACAGGAGTCGCCTGATGTTACGAGCCTTCAGGCGGCACCAAAACAGCACTCGAATTCATCGAAGAGCTTCTAGTGGACTACGCACGTGACCTGAACCCATGTAATTACCTATGTACCGAAATTGCCCCTGGCAGAAGTAAGCCCAGCTAGCTGGACGTCTTTTGTTTTTGACGCAACACCTTGATTTTCCGTCTGCGCGCGTTGATGAACCAATTGCTCAATTGCTGTTGGTTCAAACCCGTAGTCATCATCAACTGTGTCTTTTCGAACGAATTAGGGTATGGATGGTTCAAGTGGTCGTTCAACCACTTGAGCAAGATGTACGTGGTCTCCTTGGGCAAGTTGTTTCTTGTTCTGGTCCGTGAGTGGCTCAGATCTGGAGATGCGGATTTGGAAACTGGAGATCCGGGCAACGTGGGCAGATCAAAAGACTCACGGCGTGTGGAAACCAGTGAACGACGAGTTGCTGCGGCCGTCAACGGCTGCGACACTGGAGAAGGAGCTTCTAATGAAAGAGATCCACTCGGAGCTTCCCGGGAATAAGGAGTGTAGGAACCATGATTGTACAAGCTGTAGGAAGAAGGCTGTGTCGAATAGCTTGGAGGATAAGAGCCATAGGCATAGTGGTAGGCGTAAACGGGAACGACTGAATATGAAGGCCCTCTCTGAGGTGTGGGCTGGACGTTCTTGTTAAAGATGTCCGAAATGGGAGGCAAGGTGATTTTGTTCGTCATTGTAGATAAACACAAAAAAAGACAACAGATGAGGAACGCAGGATTATATACGGAAGTTCGGTTCTGGATATCATTTGACCCGCCAGATTGAGTTCCATGCATTTTTCTTGGTAGATTGAGATGCAGCACAAGTACCGGGGGTCTGCTGCTTGCGCAAGCGCGCCAAAAAATATTCGGAAGGTCGTTTTTTTTTGGCATCTTTTTGTTCGATGAAGCCCTGCATTACCGGCGTTTGACGTGGGAGACCACACTTGTACTCGAAAGAGATGTAGGAGTGGAAAAGTCAAATCCAGAGACGCCAGGAGGCGCAGGGACACTTTTCGTAAATGGCCGCCAAGAAAATGTCAAAGTGTCAAATACGTCAACTTGGGAGTGCCAAGAAAAACTTGGCGACATATGCAGTGGAATTCTTGGCCCTCGGAATTCGCAGGTGCCAAGCACATTTTCGCCCGTGAATGACAATTTGTCAGAAGGTTGGGTGCTGACGCCAAACTGTCGTCTACTGCAGTCTTACCATGGTGTCTTCGTTGATGCTAGAGATTCCGGCCATCTCGGCCATCTCTTGCATGATCTTGACAGGTGTCTAAACTCGCACGTGATGTACTCGTGCCGGACAAAGGGCGGGTTGCGCCCGCTCTGTGCAGAAACTCCATTTAGGGAATATTTGGAGCACTGCTGTAACCAAGTCACTGGGCTGGGATGCACGTTTATTCTGCAATTTACTCCTCTCTGCCAAGCGGAACGTCAGAAAATACGTCACGTGCCGTGTTGAGTCATTATGTAGGCCTGAATTACGCCCCAGGCACTTACGAGCCAGTGCAGGATCAATGATGCCATCTCAACAAAGACAATGTGTAGCAGAAAGGTGTCAAAGTCAACCAGATCCCTCCTTTCTGCACCCCAGCACTGCAACAATACGGGGCAAGATGACGTACCTGTATCAACTCCCACCTTTTCTGATGGTAACACTTTGCTCATTTGTCTCTGGGGTGTCAAGAAACTTCGAAATTGGAGTGCATGGCTTCTTGCCCAGACAAGATTGCATATAGGATGGTGCGTGCGGTCACAACTTTTCGGAGAACCCTTTTCATAGTCACCACAGGTTGATCCACTATCTACTTTTTCGCGCGTATTTCTGACATGCAAAGTGCCACCGTTATATCCGTTGCCGTTACAGTTCCTGCGCATGAAACGTTCTTTGTCCAAGTTTGGTGTCTAAAGAACCGACACCGAAACACACCGAATGGTGAACCACTGTAAGGCGAATTGTGACCCGTCCACTGTAAGGCATGCTTAGAGCTTCTCGTTCAATAATCTCTCAAATTGGGCCTTGTCGTACTTGATGTACTTGCCCTTGTTTTTGAGCATTTCCCCGCTTCCGTACTTGTCGTACAACTTGTTGTAGGCATTGATAATGAGCTTCTTGATCTCGTTGGCCAAGTACGTCCGCAAGTTCTTTTCTTGGATGTTGAACTTTTCGTATTGGCGCAACGCTTCCTCGAAGGACTCATTGAAATTCTTGAACAATTCTTTGATTTGTTCTTTCTCTTTGGTGCTGTGCTGCCCCCCGTGCATGGCGTTGGTCGTGGTGATCTGCGTCATGTCTCTGATGATGATGTAGGAAGCGTAGTTCCAGTCGTCCAAAAACAACTTCAAAAACCGGTTCTTCAACCGCAAAAGCCGCTCCATTCCCACCGAGCCAAGCTTGAGATAAAGCGGTTCCAGTCGATTGACGATTGTCTCGATCATCACCACGTTCTTCACCATCATAAATCCCTGCGACAGCTTTCTCAATCCACTGTCTCCAGACTGCTCCTTCAAGTTGATTTCAATGGTCACCAAGAGCTCGTCGACCAAGTCCAGCAAATACGACAGAACCAAAAACGCCGTGCGGTCTGCAGCAGCAGTTTCGGCTCCATGAACAACCGAGGTGTACACGGAGATAAATTGAAGCGAGGGCTTCACGTTGAGCCACCCTCCAAGCTTCATGTCTTGCAACAACGTCGCAATCGAGTCGTATTCGGCGATTCGGCGGATTCTGGAAACAACCTCCACCACCACTTCGGGAATGCTGAGCTCGTTGTACTTTTCCACCTGCGCCACGCGTGCATCCACGTACCTGACCCATTCTGAAAGCAACCCCAGGGCCAACAAGAGAAGTTTTTTGTACTGGGCATCTGCCACCTGGCACTGGGCAAAACCACAATTGGCTGCGGCCAAATGGCCGTCCAACACCGCCAAATTGTCCAACAAGTCCAACACGGCAATGTCCTGGCCGGCCAACCCGTGCTGCTCCACGAATTTCGAGTAGTTGGCCAAAATTCCAGAAACTCGATTGTCCATGTAGCTGGCCACGGTATTTCTCACGACCGCAGAGTCATGGACCTGGAGCTGCACACACACGCTTCCTAGCGACACTGTGGCACTGCTGAGAGCGGCCACAAATGCCGCGAGCCCGGAACTGCCCTTTTCGTACGGAATATTGCTCAGTCTTTTTTGGAGAGTGCAACCCGGCTCCAAGGGCGCCATTTTGGCGAGCAACTGCCGGCCAAACGCACGCTCCATGGCATCGTGGGCACCGCGGATGTTGCCTTTGCTCAAGAAGTACGCTAGCACCGCCGTGGCGTCGGCCTGTTTTGGAATTTGCCCGTTTTCAACGTCAATCGACGAAATCAAGCGGCCGAAGTGCGACAAGACCGTCATTTCCGCCTTTTCCACCACGTTGGCGAACGCTACAACCACGCCTTCGAAGTCCCGGATGTCTTTTTTCATGAGACGGACCAACTCCGTCAGCTGCTTCAAGCATTCCAAGTACCTGGCAATGCCCACGGCCTCAATTGGGCCTGTCAAAGTGCGTTCTGCGTCTGCTGCCCGCAGTGCATACGCAGAAACGTCGTGGAGAAGCTGCAATCCGTTTTCGACGCTGTTTTTTTTGGTTGTCAAGGTATTGAACTCCGCCAACACGGGTTTGATGTTGCGCGACGCCGTCAGGGTCTTGTTGGTGATTGTTCGAAGCAGTCGGCTTATGTCTATGAAGAGATCCTTGGAGCGGGCGAGATTCTGGGTGAGAACGGCCACATCGGCCTCGTCAACGTCCACACTGAGCATTTTTAAATTCTGTGGGTGTGTGGGGCTGAAGTTTATAGTTGAGGGTTTGTGCGGGAGGTTAGGATCCGTTGTTTTTTGGTGGTAGTTGGTGGTTGTTGGTGGTAGTTGATTCTTGAGTATTGAAAAGAGGTGTTGATATTGGGCTGTGTGCAGGTCATGATCAAGGTTCCGATCTCCAGTGAAGGAATGATCTACATAGAGGGTATTGTGGTACACAGAGCGAATTCACGGTTCACATAGTGGTACTCAGCGGATAGAACTCTTGGGAGATATTTGGTTCCGGACTTGGTAGAATTCTCTTCGTCAATGATTCCTTTTCGTCAACTAGGAAGTAGATTCTGCTATTTAACAAGCCATAAGTACTACAGACTATTCGCCAGGTACTACAGACTTTTCGCGAGGCTCTGCAAACTTCTCGCCAGGTCCGACGTAAGTTGTCTTCCATCAGTATTTTCTCGGATGTACAGGTGTTAAATATAACAGTCCGATCTCACCTCAGTAAAATGCATGTTTGAACCATTGCCTGTCAAAAAAGACACGCCCGAGCAGGTCCAAGAACTACTAGCCTCGCTAGAATCTTCGGCTGTTCTGGCAAACAAGGATGGAAAAGCCCGAAAGACGCAGTATACAGTCCAGGCATCCAATGGACCCATCACCGTGGACAGCTGGAAGTTCAAAGAGTTTGACTACTCCAAAAACATCCAGTTGCCGTGCAACGCACGTGGTATTTTTACGGCCAACGGTGCTATAGTCGCAAGAGGGTACGACAAGTTTTTCAATGTCAACGAAGTGGCAGATACAAAGCTCGAAAAACTCCGAGCCGGCCACGGCCCCTACGAAGTTTCTACCAAGGAAAACGGATGCATTATTTTCGTCTCGGGGCTAGAAGACGGAACCCTTGTAGTTTGTTCAAAGCACTCGACCGGTAGTCTTGAAGGAAACACATCGAAGCATTTTGAAAGAGGCCAGGCTGAAATCTATGCTCAAGTAGAACGCATGGGCAAGCTGGCGACGGAGTTGGCCACAGTTCTTTTTGAGCTCAATCTCACAGCAGTAGCCGAATTGTGTGATGACGACTTTGAGGAGCATATCTTAGAGTACCCGAAGGAAATGGCAGGGCTCTATTTGCATGGACTTAACTCCAACACAAGGGAGCTTTCCACGTATCCCATGGATCTTGTTGGAGAGTTTGCACACGAGTGGGGCTTTCGGCAGGTAGACTACAAGAAGTTTGAAAATTTTGAAGACCTCTGGGACTTCCTCGAGCTTATTGGCAAGAAGGGAGTGTACGATGGGCGAGAAATAGAGGGCTTTGTCATCCGAAACAAGGAAAACGGCCACGATTTCTTCTTCAAGTACAAGTTTGACGAGCCTTATCACTTGTACCGTCAGTTCCGAGAAGTGACCAATAAGTTGATAGATGACGAAGTCAAGCAGAACATCTTCCAGATCGTCATGCGCGTCAGGCAGCACCAGCACATCATTCTTCGGTACCTTGAATTTGTCGAAAAGCTCTTTGAAGAAAACCCAGAAATGAAGGAAAACTACAAGAAATCGTTAGGAATCATCAAAGTCAGAAAGCTCTTCTTGCACGAAATGGGCATTGGCGAATCGGAAGGCATGCAGTTGATCGGCTTGGACGACGATCTTAAGCTTTCCGAGCGGTTCAGCCAGTTGCTTTCGCAGACCACCTTCAAATATTTCGTGGTTCCGATTGCGACGATAGGATGCGGCAAAACCACCACGTTCAAGATTTTGACGGAATTGTTTCCCGAATGGGGCCACGTACAGAACGACGATGTACTGAAAGCCAAAGATTTCCCTATCAAGTGTTTGGAAACCTTGTTTGCCCTGCCACTTGTCTTTGTGGACCGATGCAATCACATGTCAAGGGAAAGGGAAAAGCTCTTTAGCGACCTCACTCGCCTTCGAAGCGACTATTTGCTTCCAAGCGTGGGAATTCGATACGTTGGAGTGAATTTTGTGAAGAATGCCTCGTCTGAGGAATTGCGCAAAATCACCGAGGAGAGAGTCTTGGCAAGAGGCGACAATCATCAGTCCACTAAAGCTGCTTCCAATCCCGAGGTGGTGAAGAAGGTCATGGATGCTTTCATTGCGCGCTTCCAATCACCTCAATTGACAACCGAAGACAAAGGTGGAATTGTCCGTGTAGGAGCTGATTATCTGCGTCCAGACAGCGAGTTTGAAATTATTATCAATGCAGAGGTCGAAGAAAACTCATCGTTGAAAAACGCAAAGTTGATTTGGAGAGAATTGGCAAAGCGATTCGAAGAAGTCGAACAAAAGGAGCCCACTGAGGAAGAATGGGCTGCCGCGTACGAGCGGGCCTTAGCCTACGAGCCCACTTTCACAAAAATGATGGCGCAAACGCAAAAGGCAGCCAGAAAAGCCATGTATTTTGGAGTACATGTGGACACAAATGTTGTTGATTTCTTGGACACAATCGTTTCTGAGGATCCAACTTGGAAGAAACTCAAGGAAGACGACAGAGTCCAGCAAAAATTCCATGTGACGTTGGGCCACATGGCCGCTCAGCGTGATTCCCAAGCCAGCAAGGAAATCTGGAACGATTTGGGACGCAAGTTTGAGGTGGTGAAAATGCGCAAAGACGCAGAGCCAGACACCGATGTGGACGTTGAACATTACTGCAACGTTGCAGTCAAGAGAATTGTCATTGTGGAAAACAAATTGATAGCCCTTGATGTTGAGTTGCCAACTTATTTCAAAAAGGAAGAAGAGCATGCTGAGAGGGAACCGTTGAAAGCGATCAACAAGCACCTCCATATTACCATTGGAACCGCAGACAATTCGATCAAGCCAATGATGTCGAATGTGTATCTTACAGAATTGCACACAAGGTACCCTGCAGTGGAAGATGGAGAGTACGAGTTGAGTGGGGCCAAGGCAAAGGTTTGGAAAACTGAGAAGGTGTACGAGAAGCAGGCGGTATTTATTCATTTTGCATAGAAGAAGATTAGACGGAAATGCCAATTTAAGATCAGTTACGTTTTCGTGCATGAAATTGACTTAGAGCCACATTCGCCTATTCTGAACTGCATGTTTTCGCATCAATTTCTCACTTCTACTATGAAATACGTTCTTGTTCCCATCTCCACACTCGGATGTGGCAAGTCCACCACGTTCCGAACGCTAGCTAGTCTTTTTCCCGAATGGGCTCACGTTGAAAACGACAATTGTTCCTCCAAACGGCAGTTTTATGCAAAAATATCCCAAGCACTCGAAGCTAGCCCAATCGTGCTTTTGGACCGCAACAACCACTTGAAATCGCAAAGAAAAGAGATCATGGACATGTTTCAGAAACCAGGCATCAACTTGGTGGCTCTCGATTTCGTCAGCAAGGCTCCAAAACTGAAATTGTGGAGCTTGACAAATGCTAGGGTCCAGAAAAGAGGCGACAACCACCAGAGCATACGAAGTGAGAGCAACGCGGGAATGGCCAAGGGAATAATGGCTGATTTCATCCGGAAATTTGAGCCGTTTGACCGCAGAAATCAACCAGATGAAGCGTTTGACTACAGTATCGAAATGGATCTCTCACCAGACTCTTCTTTGGCAAACGCAAAGTTGATCTTGGGTTTTTTGAGCAAGATTGAAGGGCTTGTGGCTCCTTCCGATTCTGAGGTGAAGGCTGCGTTTGAGAGGGCGTTAGAGTTTAAGGTGGACGTGAAGCCTTTACCTGAGAGGAAGCCACGGGGTGCTAGAAATGGAGATTCTGGAAAGGCAAGTCAAAGAAAAGTGGAAGAAAGTGCCAGTCAGCCAGGCAAGAAAAAGGCACAACGTACTCTTGATGAGTGCTTTATACCGAGAGGATCTGCGAATCTGGGCAAGAAAGACAGCAAATAGAAGACTCCGTGATTGAAGTTCTGAAATCACTCAAGACTGAAATCCGTGTCCATGACCTCACAGATCCACATGAACCAGGGTCCAAACTTGGAACTTGGAACTTGGAACTTGAAAGGAGTCCTCTATAAGCCCAATCCAATGCCAGCTGTCAATTTCAACGGCTTCTTGGGACACATAATATCACCACCAGTTCAGCAACGAATGATGCAATTCATCATCCAAATTACCACCCAGCACAATCCGAGGAAGATGCAAAACTTCCATTTTTCCAGAAGCATGCCAAACACAGTATTCACACCAAATGGACAATTCCTGCAATCCTCAATACCCAGTCTTCATTTTGTGAGCTAATCGAAACCTCGGTGTCTCGGATCTTCGGAGTTGCGCATCCCCACAAAATCCTCCGAGCACCCTCTAGTCAATCAGCATCCGCTCATTCCTGCGAATGTCCTGTCTACGCATTTAACCAATCGGATAGATCGAATACCGTTGACACCTGCGGGATTGGGACAATTGTCAAACTTCTTTGGAACGAAATTTTGAGGTGATTTTTTTTTCTTTCAATTTTCCCGATATTTTGAACCGCAGTCTGGTTCATGCCTGTCTATTCGGACCCTTATCACAGTTAAATCTACCGCGAAATTCCCAACAAAAATTTTCTCACTCAACTTGTGCAAAACTGGTTCTGTGCAAGTTCAACTTCGTTTAGTGCCTGGGTACACTTCTATCCTTTCAATTGTCGCTTCCTCCTTGAAAGGCAGCTTTGACTTCCTTCATCCCGTTTTCCTCGTTCATTTCTTTCACAATTCGCTCTCAAGAATGGTTAAACAGAGAATAGTCGACAATATCGACTTTGGCGCCGTGGCCGTGGGAAACATTAAAATTGACTGCTCTGGGGCTTGCATCGCCAACGACCACCTTATAAGGGGCCAGATTCCCGAGACGCTGCTGCTGTCGCCGTCTCCTTCCAACTCTGAGCCAGAATCAGAGGAAGAAGACCTTTCCACACCCATGGCAGGAAGTCCCAGCGACAAAAATGCACACTATATCACGCTTCCGCAGCACAACTCCGACGTGATCCATATTTCCGTCGACATTGGCGGAACATTGACCAAATTGGTGTATTTCACCACCTCCACAGGGTCCAAGTCCGGAGGAAAGTTGCATTTTCGGGATTTCCAGACGGGAAACTTCGACACCGACGTTCTCGGATTCATGATCCACCTCATTCGCAAAAGCATCAGCAAAAAGGAGTACCCTCCAATCACATATATCATGGCCACAGGCGGAGGTGCCCACAAGTTCTACAAATTGATGATTTCAACATTTAAAAAGCACCAGTTCCCCATGCAGATCGTCAAGAAGGACGAGATGGAGTGTCTCATCAAAGGCTTGGACTGGCTCATCACCAAGATCCCCAACGAGATCTTCACATATGCATTGGAAGAAAACAGCATTGGTTTTCTCAAAAGCCCCTACACAGAAAACGACCAGATCTACCCGTACTTGTTGGTTAATATTGGTTCTGGAGTTTCCATGATCAAGGTCACTGGCCCTGGTCCCAATGGATTTGAAAGAATCGGAGGTTCCTCGTTGGGAGGGGGCACGCTATGGGGCCTTCTTCTGCTTTTGACCGATGCCGAGGACTACAACGAGATGTTGGAAATGGCGCAACGGGGCAACAATGAAAACATCGATTTGCTCGTGGGAGACATTTACGGCACGAGCTACAACAAAATCGGCCTTAAATCCAACCACATTGCGCTGTCGTTCGCCAAAGTGTTCAAGAAATTGCGCTTCAACACACAGAAGAAACTCAGTCCGTCGGAGAAGCTAGCTCAGTTTAAACAGGAGGACATTGCCAGGTCGTTGTTGTACCTGATTTCTAATAACATTGGTCAAATTGCATACTTGCACGCTCTCCGGTTCAACTTGAAGAGAATCTATTTCGGAGGCAGTTACATCTCGGGACACATGCAGACCATCCACACGTTGAGTTATGCTGTGAATTTTTGGTCTAATGGTGACATGCAGTCGTATTTCCTTCGGCACGAGGGTTACTTGGGAAGCGTGGGGGCCTTCATGATGGGACCAAATGGAGAGAAGGCAAAGGACACGGAGTCGGCCGTATAATAATCAGTATCAATATTGGCGAGGAAATTCAGGATTTCCATTAGACCAGCCAAGAACTACGACCCTCCACAGCCCTATTTATTGGTAGTTACGGACTCCGGTCAATCAACAGTTCTACCAATAGTGCATCAGATCTTTCACGTCCCAAAGAAATTTCGGCGTGGTTAACGACCCATTTGCATGCGTCCGAGAATTCTGCGATTCCAACGCTCAGTAGATCGTGGTGGGCCATGCAGTCTCATCAAAAGTCACCACAGCCAAGATTTAGAGGAAGCGAAACACAGTGACCAAACTAAGGTGCCCGACACACAGAACCGGTTAGAAGAGCCGTTGCTTATTCTGTCTAAACAGCTCGTCAAAAAGTGAATGTAATTCGAGTTGTCAACTGGTGCGATTGTGCATGAACAAGAGTATTGCAACCAAGAAATTTGGTGCGGTGGCTACGATAGTGCAAACCAACCTGACGCGGGTCAAATTTGAACTTGACGGAAATGGAAAATAGCTATCAAACTTCTAGTTCGAGCACATTTTATGTAGAGAGTTTAATAGGTGCAAGTAAGGTTGTGATGGTATCAGGGACCACTCTCTTTCGGCTCTAGTGCTTTCACAGCTCTGAAAATACCAAACCGTGAATCTGGTAAATTCTTCCAGTTTTCACTTTTCTCACTAATTGACAAGGAACAGCAATTTAACACGATAACGGAAGAAACAGTCAGCAGTAAAAAAAACTTCTCTTTAGCCCCACCCAAACAGAGCCGTCCGAACATAACGATTAGCAGCTCAACAGCGCAAATGAACACCCCGAAACGCTCCTTTCAACCGCTCATTCAATTCCACGGCCCCACCTTTTTCAGTCCTGTGAAATTTGCACCCAAACCAAAAACGAGCCACTCCACCAAAGCACCAAGCACCAAGTCACCAAAGCCACTAATACTGTCCAAAAAACTATCCAGCCAGATTCCACCCCCAGCCTTCCTCTTCCCAGATGCCCACTGGTGACTGCAACGTTACATCCGCTACACACACTCCTCTCCTCACATCACCAACAATTCCGCAATGTCAAATACTCACTGCAGGTGCCTCTAATATAAATCCACAATGGATCCGGTGCACATACCACCAAACCCCGAAAACACGCATTATCCGTACTCGTTGCGCGGCCACAGCCCCTACTTCAAGCGTTCCAATAGCCCGTTATACTCCAGCGAGTGGGGCGACATCGACAATTCTCCGTCCCGAAAAATGCAATCCACCATCGTGGAAACGCCGAAAAAGGTGCCTGTTCACCTCGTCACGCCCAAATCCGCAAACGCCATTCTGGTTGGCTCCACCAAATACCAAACTTCTCAGGCCGATCTGGCTGCCCCCACGCCGGGACCCAGAAACCCCCAAATCCAGACCATCGACGTGGTGTGGGCCATGGTCAACGACATCACGGGAAAAGACAAGTTGGCCAAATTCGGCCAGTACTCCTTGAGACTTCTCCTCCACCACTCGCAGAAAACACAGGCGTACTTGAGCGACGACGTGGTCAACATCAAATTGATCAACTCTACATACGCCAGCACCGAAAAGGTGTTGGACTTGGTGATGAATTTCGTGCGAAATCCGCGGGCTTTTGCTCGCGTTCTCGGCATTCTCGTGTGCCTGGTTTTCACGCTGCGACTCTCGGGCGTGGTGCCCGCATTGGGCTTGTACCGGCAGTTGTTGCGGTTCGGGAAGTCGCCTTTTCGCATCAGAGGCCTCTACCAGAAAATCAAAGAGCACGTTTTTGTGGACGACACCAAGACGTGGAGGTTGAGTCCCAGCCTCTTCACCAACGCCACGTTGGGCGAGGTGGTGTCGCTCTACTATAGTCTCAGTGACGAGACGTTGTTGCTTTTCAAGCTCAAAGTTTTGCGCAACGAAACCGTAAGAAAATTGGCCGGCCGCCATGAGGCTTTTTCGTGGTACTCGGACTCGTGGCTCGGGTTGTACAACGCCTACACCGCGCTCCAGCGGTTGACGCAGCAGGAAATGGACGTGAAGATCCTGATCCAAGTCAAGAAACGGGCACGTGCCATCTCTCGCCAGTTGTTGGGGGGAACGGCACTCCACACGTCGGGCACGCCCAGCCTCGAGGACGACTCGTCTCGTGACATGATCATGCTAAAGGAGATCCAGTTCAAGAAGACAAACGCTACGTTGGACATCTACAAGTTGCTCTCGGACCTTGTGTTCAACTCCTACACGGTGTTCAAGGTGCCTCTCCACTTCGACACGGTGCAGATCTGGATGGGGATCAGTGCGTCGTTTTTGAGCTCGGTGAAGTTGTTCCGCGAGAAGAAGCGGGCCATGGTGCAGAGGGTTTAGTGGGAGGATTGGGAGGTTAGTGTTAGAAGCATTAGTACTGCTTTTGTGAAGCTGGAAGCTTTAGTGGTACTGCTAAGTGGAAACAAGTGATGGCTTTAATGAACGCTGTATTCTGGTATTCACCTGTGATCGGCTCCAGAAAACAATCAAATTCGCTCTAACCGAGCAAATCATGTCACAGCTTTGGTGAAGTGGAAGCATTGGTGAAAGTGGAAACTTAGTGGAAGCTTTGGTGAAAGTGGAAACTTAGTGGAAGCTTTAGGGTAACGTTAATGACACTCTTTTTTCTGGTACTCTACTGGAAATTTATGGTACTCTGCTGGAAATTCAATGCTACTGAAAGCTTAGTGGTGCGGTTTATGTGGCACAGTAAGCCTACTACCTTCATGAGACTCTGTATTCAGTACCCCACCCATGAACGGCTCCAGGACGAACAATCTATAAGCACACAATAACCGAGGATTCCAGGTGCCATCCTCAAGTGAGCCCTTCTTTCAACGTATTTGATCTCGTCAGTCCTCGCCCAATATCTCCTCCAATGTCACCGTGGCTGGCACCTCCGCCGCGTGCTTCCAGAACTTCAGCAAATGGCGAGATCCCGAGTCGCAAGCAATCACCACAATTTTCTGCCCCGGCCCGTACTTCATCGCCGTCCTCACCGCAGCAACACAGTTCACCGCCGCAGACAGCCCCCAGAAAAACCCGTCGTTGACACACAAAAACTTGGCCATTTTCACTGCCTGGTTGTCCAGAACCCGCACGGCCTCGTCCACATTGTGCTCGCCCTGGCAAAAGTTCCACGTGAGTCTGTTCAACCCTACGCCCTCCACCAACGTGTCCACCTGGTGCCTGCGTCTCGTTCCTTCTTTTTCCACGGAGTCGTACATGACTCCGTAATTGACTCTGTTGGCGAGCCCGGAGCCCTGGGGATCCGCTAGAACCACCTTGATCCGAGGGCTCTGCTCCTTCAAGAACTTCGACACCCCGGATATCGTCCCCCCGGTTCCAGATCCCGTGACAAACGCATCCACGTCGTGTTCCATCTGCGTCCATATCTCCGGCCCGGTGGTTCGGTAGTGCACCCTCCAGTTGAAGTCGTTTTCGAACTGGTCGGCAAAAATCGCATTCCGGTCCGTGGCGTCGTCGTTCACCCGCGCTGCTCCGTTTCGGGCTGCATTGGTGTACTGGTTGGGGTCCACGATGGGTGCTGGTTTCACCGGCTCCAATTCGGCTCCCAAAGACCGCAACAACTGCATTTTTTCGGGCAGCGTGTCGTTGGGAAGGCAGATATGAGCCGTGTAGCCCAACGCGTTGGCCAACACAGCAAACGAGATGCCTGTGGACCCCAGGGTTCCTTCGAAGATGACGTCTCCATGGTGTGGCACCAAATTGCCCAATTTTTCGTTTTCCCGGATGATGGCAAGGGCCACGCGGTCTTTGGCCAGCCCGGCTGGGTTCGCGAGCTCCAACTTGGCGTAGATCTTGCATCCAGTGAGCCTCAGAAGCGAGGGAATCTCCACAATCGGTGTGTTTCCAATAAGTGACGCCACGCCGGACGTTTTTGGCCAGAGCAAAGCGAGGTCATTTTTTGTGAGCGTACGAAGCAAATGTAGAAGCACGGCTGCCGCCGCAGCGCCCGCGAAGTACTCTTTCCAGCGGCCCATGTTCGTGAAGAGAGTGAGAAGCGAATCTTGATATTGGAGTGTGCAGGAGAAGACTACCATGTGAAGCTACCAGCCGTGGCATAAGTGACGTCGTGAGGCAAATTCTGCGTTTTAAAGCTCCACACACCACCTGATACCTTCGCTTTCGGTGGTTTTCCTCCCTCGTGTTGTCACGCTTTCCCCATCAACTTTGACGTTGTTATCTCGGGTATGGAAAAACAGAGAAAGACTCGAGGAACACGAGCATGCACCGTGTGCCGGCTCCGGAAGGTGCGATGTGACTGCGAGGTCAAGTTTCCCTGCTCGAACTGCGAGTGGACCGGTGCCACTTGCAAAATTACCCATGTGAAGAGGAATCGAGTGTTCAAACGGCACGATCCAGGAACAATCCACTCCGGTGCTTCCAATCCCAGTGCTTCCAATCCAAGTACTTTCAATCCAAGTACTTCCAATGCTCACAATGATTCTCCGGCGTTTCTTCCTTGTGGTCCGTTTCGCTTTCAAAATGGCCCATTTCCTAATGGGGCACCCAGCCCAGGCGGGTACAGCCAACATAGCGGGGTTATAGCCGGTACCAGTGCTATGCAAGGGTCCTACGGTTCGCCCACTGCAGCTGGTTCTCTTCCCCACGGAGTTAACCCGCCCAACGGAGTTAACTATCTTGGCCAGGGTCCAATGCCCGGAGTCCAGGGACCAATGCCCGGAGTCCAGGGTCCAATGCAAGTGGGTCTGCAGGGTTCAGGATTCCAAATGGGGCATCCAGGACAGACTATGAACGGACTCAATGGGCACGCAGGTGGCCAAAATGCACCCATGCCAACCTACGAAAACGGGCCTCCCCACCACACGAACCCAGTGCGGCCCATGGTCCAGAACATAAACCCCGTGCACTTCCTCCCGACCCCGCAAGTTCACACTCACCAGGCCCACCAGGCCCACCAAACTGGCCACCAAAGTTACCAAATGCCTCACCAAATGCCTCTCCAAATTCGTGACCAGATTAACCCTAACCAGGCCCCGGGCACGGTGCCTTCCGGCCCCGATGTGGAAGATCCACTCACGAAAGTGAGGTACCGGCCGTGCGACCCAACACACAATTTATCCACGGTGACTCTCGTCCCCTCGTTGGACCACAGCTCAGAGACGCATGTGAAGGTTTCAAACAGGAAGCTGCTCAACGAATTCGAGTACCTCGGCCCGAGCTCGTGCGTGTCGCATTTCCGTGGCGATGGCGACGAAAAACTTCCTCCCAAGCCTGGCCAGCGAAAGGACACCAAGTATGCTCCCACATTCAAGGGTTCGTCGCACCTCTCGCCAGAAGAGGTCAGTGTGGAGTTGCAGATTCTCCAAATCCGAAAGGCCTTCTGCCTTCCTCTGCACGAGCTCTGCCTCGTTCTCTTCGAGGCGTTTTTCACCAAGGTGTACCCGTTGTGCCCCGTGGTCAACAAGCAGATCTTCCTCGAGCATTTCAACCACGCAAACCCGCAAAAAAGACCACCTCTCTTGCTCACGTTTTCCATATTGATGGCCGCAACGAGAGCGTGCGTACACCCGGCCATCTTGGACAAGGACGGCAGCTCACTGACGGCCAGCAAGATCTTGTGCGAGAGAATGAAGGCCTTGTACCACCTGAATGTGGTTTTGTACTACGACGGGGAAACCGACGATGTGGGCCAGCTAGCGTTCGCGTACCCGACGGTGCTAACCACCTGTCTAGCACTTTTCCCTTTCTACTGGGACATTCCCGGAGAACCGGCCCGTGGACCGTGTTTCTGGATCCGAGAAGCCATCAGCATCGCCATGAGCTACGGCTTCCACAGAAGCTCCAAGTACATGTACCAGGTGGCCCAGGCCCGGTTCAAGGACCTGGCTGACGTCAAGCCGTTCCACATCCGCCAGCAGTGCTTCTACTGGCGAAAGATGTTCTGGTGTCTTTTCATCCGAGACAAGACCACGGGGTTGTGCTACGGCCGACCGCCTTGTCTGAACATCCAGGACGTGGATCTCGAGATGTTGGCCATCCACGACTTCATCACGTACGAGCTGGGGTGGACGTCCAGCAAGGAGGACTATTTCGGAGCCGACTACCTCATCCACCAGATCAAATTGGCCGAAATCACCGCAGTCGTGTGGAACGAGCAGTATCTGCTCTGGCGAGAGTCGTACAGAGAAGACTCGCACCGTCGTCACCAGGTGGTGGTGCAGTTCAACAAAATGATGGCCCAGTTCTTCCAGCAACTCCCCCACCATCTTAAGTTCGACATCCACGACAAGGACACGGAAAACGTCTTCCTGGCAGCGTTGGGCATGCACTACTACAGCGTCTTGTACCACATCAACCGGCTGTCACTCGCGGCCGGCAAGTCCAAAAACCGCAAGAACGTGTCGTGGGGCATCGCTTTCCAGGCCGCATTTGTCATGTCCTTGATAGCGACGTTTTTGGTGGAGGAACGCGAGAGAGACCCTGTGATGTTGTTTCCCACGTTCTCGATATACACCACGGCCCTTGCGGCTATTGTTCTCTCGCTTCACATCGACTCTTCCAACAAGATCGTGGCCCTCGCTGCGGCGAGGCAAACCAGTGCCTGTCTTGCATTTATCCAAGAGTGGCATAAGCGATGGCCGGGGATCACCTACACACTCCTCACCTTCTTCACGGACCAGCTCGGCCAGAACGAAAAGAGAAACGCTCTTGCCGAGAAGGCACGGGGTCTTTGGAAGAAGATCCACCACACTTCCCGAGCTTTGGGCAAGTTGCGGGCTTCGAAAACAGTGGACATTAATTTTTTGTTGAACTCAGAGGGCCAGGACGACATGTTGACTAGCGACGAGGAGCTGGACGACCGAGAACGCAAGGTCGAGTTCACGCTTCCCGCGTACCAGATGCGGACGCTTAAGTTCGAACACGACCGGGATTTCGACGCTACAATGCTCTTCAGTAAACGAGACAAGAAAGGATCGCCGGGATCTTCCAAGTCTCTCTCGCCAGAGCCGGAGGGGGAAACTGCCAGTCCGGAAGCTGAAGAAGGCTTTCCACCGGAGATGATGAATTTGTTTGAGTTCAACCCATCGCACCCTCCTTTCCAAGCTGGTCTACTCTACGGGAAGGACGTCTCGCTTTATGACAGTCTGTATTTCCTCAACCTCAGCAGTGGAATCGAATGGAGTTCATATAGTGCAGAGGGAGAGAAGAGATGACAGGGCTCAGTGGGTTGGTGAGTGGTCTCTGGGCTCAGTGGTAGTGGTCTCTTTCCTCAGTGAGGGTGAAGAGCCCAACTCGTACCAATCAATTAGCATAAAATGAGGAAGAAGAAGTGGACCGGCCGACTCCGACCGATTTTCCAGCTTCTCCACGCCATTTGCGCCATTTTTAAAATTTCCAAAAATATTTCCAATGTGACAAATCTGGAGATGGCTGTCTGACATGCCTCCATGAAATTTCGAACATTTTAAGTGCTGGGCACGACCAGCATGAAACGAAGGGAATTTCGGAAATTGCTACGTTCGGTTCTTGTTGTCTGGTCCGTCCTTCTCTTTGGTATTGGGCCTCGTACAGTTCCCGCGCCGTTGCTAATTGCATTCTTGTGGCTTGTCGATTGCGCCCGAAAAAAGCCGTTTATCACGCCCCGCTTTTCTGTCGCAGGGTTCAGTGCTGCATATTGCCCTCTATTTGAAAGTAATCAACTTCTTGGAATTTCATCAATCATCATGTCCAAAGTGAATGCTGACGAAGCCGACCCTGCCCGCAACGGCATCGGAGATAAACCCAAAGCGTACACCATCAAATACAAGAGACCAAGAGGCTCTCGAGCGTGCACCGTTTGCCGAGCCAGAAAAGTCCGATGTGATGCTGAAATCCACATTCCTTGCACGAATTGCATCACCTTCGGATGTGACTGTGTGCTCCCGGAAACGAAAAAGAGGGGAGCAAGCCTGGAAAAGGCTAAGAGAAGACATCCTGTGAAGATGGAAAATGAAGACGACGATGACGTTGAAATTCCTCAGGCTCCGGCACAGCCCGTAGCGGCGGCCCCGCCTCCCGTGGGGAGCTCTGCGGCCGAGCCGATCCATAAAATTTCGCAAATCAGCGTTCCACCGTCGTTGACGTCCAACTACAAAACTCGACCCTCGATGCACAAACGAGAGTTGATGCTCAGCAACGCTAGAGCATCGCTCACATTTGTAGGCCACCTGAGCGTGGGTCTCATGGCGCAGAAAATCGGTCAGAACCACGTGCAGCTCACTGAAGACTTGTTTGAGGTTTCCGACAACCTGAATCTCGATCTGGTGGAGTTGGAGATCTTGAAATTGCGAGGTGCGTTCCTCTTGCCTCCGCGAGAGTTGGCTCTAGACATCATTGAGCTGTACTTCGAGCACGTGCATCCTTTGATGCCTGTGATCAACCGGACAGAATTTATGACCAAATTCAATGATCCTGACGATAGCCCGTCTCTCATGCTCTTGCAAGCTGTGCTCTTGTGCGGGTCTCGTGTGTCGAAAAACCCTTTGCTATTCGATAGTAAGGGCCTGAGCAACCTTTCTTCACTCACGTTTTTCCGGAGAGCAAAGGCCTTGTACGAAACCAACTACGAAAGCGACCCCTCGTCAATTGTGCAGACAGTTTTGTTGATTGGATCTTACTGGGAAGGGCCCGAGGACGTCACTCGTAACTCCTTCTATTGGACAAGAGTGGGCGTTGGCTTGGCCCAAGGGTTTGGCTTCCACAGAGACATCAGTTCGTCACCAACACTAACAGAAACAGAGAAGAAAATCTGGCGAAGAACCTGGTGGTGTTTGTTTGAAAAGGACCGAAATGTGGCCATTGCTTTTGGAAGACCCCCCTCGATCGATTTGACTGATTGCGATGTTCCAATGTTGACCCTTGAGGACTTTGACGAGAGCGAACCTGAAAAGGGGTTGGTTTCGCCTTATCCGGTGAACGAGCTCCAGGCGCTCTACTTCATCCACTTGGTGAAACTTGCTGAAATCACTGGAATCATCATCAAGCACCAGTACACCGTCAAGGCAGAACTGATGAAACGCACAAACAAATTCTCGGTTATCCAGCACTGTGACATGTTGATGGGCATTTGGTTCACCAACTTGCCTTCTGAGCTACTGTTTTCGCTTACAGACCCCTCCAAGCAGAATTTCTACGCTTGTCTCCTCAATGCTCAGTACTATAACCGGTTGTACTTGATTCACCGGGCAAATTTGTTACGTATGGCCAAGTCGTCCTCGACGAATCCAAGCAACTACAAGTATCCATCGTGGGGTATTTCTTTCCAGGCTGCTCGTATGATTTCCATTGTTTCCAAAATCTTGCTTGACAAGGGCGATATCAAGTACTGCCCCGTGATATTCGTTTACATCTTGTTCAGTGCATTGATCATGTTGATTTACCACGTTGATTCCACCAATCCGGTAATTGCTTCTACAGCTTCCGACTCTCTTTTCATTTCTCGGGCCGTGTTGAAGGAATTGGGCAAGCACTGGCCAATTGCCAGTGTTTTGATGAAGTTGTTTGATAAGTATGCCAACGACAATATCAAGCGTGCAGAGGTGATCGAAAGAGGCAATGTCATTGCTGAAATGCAAGAACGCAAAAAGAGCCAATTCTCGGAAACAGGAAGTCAAAAGGTGAAACAGGAATTCCCTGCCGTCACTTCTCCGACCAACCTGATAAATTCCGGTGTATCACCTCGTGGTAGCACCCACAAGCGTGAGTTACCTCCAACTTCTGCTGTGTCGTATTCAATCCCCGAAGGAAATAATTATTCACAGCCTGACATGGAGAGGTTGGTCAACCAGTACAAGAAAAAGAAGACAGAGGAGCAAGAGAGTCACGACTTTGACCATGCAATGCGTGCCTCCCACAGCGACAACACGCCTTCTTCTGTCCAGTCCTTCCCTGACATTTCCTTGGTCACGGAGAAGCTACCTCCAAAGCAAAACTTTTTCGAAAATTTCGAACCCACACAGTTGTTTCCCAACGCAAACATCAGCTACCCGTCCACCCGTGCCCACTCTCCGGCCCCTGAACTGCAGGCTCCTGCGAAAAAGGACGACCAGGCAACACCTGCACCTTATGGAGCCAGTATTTACGGCTCCAGCGCCAATCTCCAAGGTGCTGGAGACCTCTTCACTAATTTCATGGACAACTCGTTCATCAACATGAATTTGCAGGCCACCGCAGAGGAGGAGAATTACTTGAACGACGATTTCGGGTCTTTGTTGAATTTCCAGTCCTTTCCCTAGTGTACATTGGTCGTTGCGTAGAGCAACTTGTATCTATATCTGACGCTTCAAAAGGCACGCTTGCCCTTCTTCAGCTTGAGGTGTTCAAGGATCTCATTCCGCCGAAGCTTTTGGCTGTAGCCCACCATGTTTTGCACCACGGACTCGTAGATTTCCTGGCTGTTACGCAACTCTCGAATTTGTTCCTGCCAAACCGAACTGAGTTCGATCAACCGCTTGTGGTTGTCCTTCATCTGCTGCAATTTAGCGTCAAGAGACGAACCCGACGATGTCTCCAAGAAGGGCCGTGAAGTGTTGTTCAAGTTGTGCTCTTCAATCTCAGACAAAACTTCGCCCGATTTCCCAAGCAATTCCTCCTTTGTTTCGCCACTGATCTGCAACGAGGCAAATTCAGGAATGTCGAAGTTGGACCAGTCGATGTCGTGTTCGCTTACTGACCGTTTTCTGGTGTGACCCACTGCACTTTTAGGACCCAATCCACTGGTTCCTGACTCCAATTCGTCCAAATTGATCGGTACACCTAGGCGGATCAACAAACTGTGGCGAGTTTTCAGCTTCGTCCAGTTCGGGGGATGAAGTCTGGGTGTTCTGGAGAAGATTTCCAAATGTTTAGCTGCAGATTCACTGAGTAGTTGAGATTCGGTGATGACGTAGGTATCCGCTTGGGGAAACACGGAATCCATGACCGTCTGGAGTTTCTGGTCGAACAATTCTGGGTTCTGGAACACCAAACTGGAGAATTCCCCTTCTTTGGGGTGGGGTGCGGCTGCCTCCAATTCTTCAATGGAAGCGTCGTCAAACGAGCCAAAATCGTCGTCTTCTTCCGACGGCAAATCCGCGTTGTTTTCAAAATGTGCTTGCATTGGAGATTCCTCCATGTGTATATCGAGAACGTCTTCGTACGACTCGTCAGCCATGGTGGAAATGAAACCGTGAAGTTGGAGATTTGTTAAAGTGGGTGTACGGGTGTGCTTTTGGGTGTTTCGACTCCCGACAAAATCCTTGAAATTTCTAGAAAACTGATAACTTTTTGAAGGTTGACTCCAACGTCCTCCCAGTTTCTTCGATCGCTCGCTTTTTAAAATCCTTTTCAATAGTCTCATATTTGATTGCCAACTTTGTTTCATCCTTGTTCTGACTAATCTCCTGCACAGGGATTAGCGAAAGTTGCACCCACTACTACTTTTCTTCATGTCCCAAGTTGTCTTCTTCTCTCTAGGCAACCCGGGGCCCCTGAACCGGCACTCTGCGGGCCACTACGTGCTCAAGAAACTTGTGGATGCGATTTCCGCAAAGCAAATTACCAAAAAAGGAAAATACTCCTTCACCACCATGGATAACGTGCTGTTTGTCAAGTCCAACGCCTACATGAACGAATCAGGAGCGGCACTAAAGTCGTATTTGGAAAAAGAGCGGGTTGGCCGGTGTGTAGTCGTAGTTCTTTACGACGATTTTGAGGTAAGTCTACCGAAGGTGAGACTCCAGGTAGTGAAGCAAAATGAGTCACATAATGGAGTCAAATCTTTGTGGAAAGAACTCCAGCCTGCTGCTATTACTGGATACAAACTTGGGATTGGGATTGGGCCCAAACCTCAGAGCGCATCAAAAGACACAATGGCATCTTGGGTTCTTTCCGACTTCAAGCCAACAGAAAAGGAAGCGTTGGAAACCAGCATGGAGTCGGTGTACAAGTACGTACACCATATTATAGAAACAAATGGCAACATTGGCGATTGCAATAAACTCAACGCGAGTATAAGCAATTGAGGAATGCATGCATTTATCATATAGAGTACGGAATAGATGGAACGGTTCTTGTCGTCTTAGGAATTTTTTGCAGTCTGCTGTTTGTATTCTATTGTCCGTAGTGTGTTTTTGTTTGTCGTGGTGTCTTTTGTTTTCATCCAATATCACAATATTAGAAAACAGTATGTCTCCGAGGCTTGGCAGTTTCGTACTCGCTGTCTGAAAAGCTACCAGCGTCTCCAATCTCAATGTCGTCGTCGTCATCGTCTGTGAAATCGTCTGTGAAATCGTCGTCATCTTCGTCATCATCATTGTATTTTCGATCAAAGGGAGAAACAAAGGTCCGCTTGACTTCGTCGTCACTGGAATCGGAGTCAAATCCTTCGTTGGCAGCTTCCAATACCAGGTCCATTGTCGGGTGGGCACCGGAAAGCTCGTCTGTTTGTGGAAATGGCGATCTGGAAGATTCTCGAATATTATCTGTCGATCCAGACAGTTTATGCATCTTACGGCCCCTGTCAATGGCCCGCTCGATGCTAAGACGGTGTCTGAGAAAAAGCAATCTGGGGAACATGCTCCGTTCACCCTTAAGCAAGTACTCTTCCATCTGTGTCTTGTTGGGGTCCAGGAGGATGTACCAGAAATCCTTCAAACGCATCCTGGGCCAAATGGTGATGGAGCCGGTGAAGCGCTGCAACCACACATTCAGCCAGTCCTGCTCCATCACGCGTGGAAGGAGATCCAAGGTTTTCACGATCTGAAGCCATTTTTTGATTTCCAATTTGAATAGTTGCTCGAGTGCGGTAGCAACAAAGCCTCCTCTCAAGGAAGCATACCGCTGTCTTCTGGTCTTGCTGCGGGCAATAGCCACTGGCCTGCCCACAGTGCCCTTTGGTGCAAAGAAGAAAAGCGATATGTGAGGATTCACTTGCGAAACCACAGAAAAGTTCACATTGTAGTAAGTGTTGAGCGATTCCACTGGAATGTCTGTTCGGAGAGACCCGTCTCTCCATTTATTTCCCATGCTGAACGGAGCAACGACCCCAGTAGTAGGGTCCTTCATCATCAACACCACTGGATTAAGAATTCCTGGAACCGCGGAAGAGGCCAACAAGGAGGACCAAATAATGCAATTGGGCGAAGTGATGGAGTTGCACAAAATCACTGGCGAGTGTGGTTCGGCCGGGACAGTCGAGATATTGAGTTTGCGTCCGGTGAGTTTAAACGCCTCTTGGAAGGTAGTGGAGCCACTGGTGAAATAATTGGACTTGCGAGCCCACGCGATAGAATCAAAGCGTGCTCCCGTCTTCCAGAGCCTAGGAATCCACACGTACCACGGGTCCTCACAGGCGGTGATTTTGCGGGCCAAATCTGGAACCAACAATTTTCTCAATTCGTCGTCGGTTCGGGTGCACGCCAAAGCAGCGATCAAGCCGCCTCCAGACGTTCCGGAGATGATCAGAGGGAGCAAGTCGTTGTCGAGAAGTGCTTTCACCAATCCAAAATGAATGTACGAAAAGCAGGCCCCTCCACTGAGACAAAGAGCAGTCTTGCCGTAATTCTTCAGCACCACTCTGAAAAAGCGTCTCTTGTGTCTCGAAGAAAGCTCGTGCTCGGGAGCGTCTGTGACCGCATTTACGCAAGCTACAACCTCGTTCACGTACTCGTCCACCAAGTTTTTCGTGCCGTAGTAACGGTGCGAGTAGAGCTGTCTGTTCTCGACGCCAGCGAAGTTTTTCTTCAAACAGCCCTGCAAGAACACCACGAGCTCGGCCACGTCGTCCTTTTTGCGCAAACCGCGAAGTTTTTTGATGGTCTTCTGGATCGTTCGGTAGTCGTAGTACGAGAACTTGGGGTTCTCCGACCACTGGTCCAAACCTAGAAACTGGTCCAATTCGATGGCATTTTGCACCCATTCCTCGTAGGTCTTGGATTTTCGGAGCTTTGCCCGAAGTTCCTTTCTTTGGCCTGTCCACGTGAAAATGTACTCCAGCATTGCGACGTACACTCTGACCATAGCATAAAAACCACACAAAACAAGCACCCAGAACACAATCACAATGAGAAACGGCCACCGCAACAACGTGTACGAGGCCAGAAACCGGAACTCGTTGGTGAGTTTCTCCGTCACCGAGATACTCTTTCTCTTTTTGAGCTTCGCTCCGACCACAGGAAACCAGTCACTTTTGGACTTGATGAGCGTGGGCTTGTGGCCACTTTTTGCGTTCTCGAGGCTGTCCTTTTCTGGATTAGGACGCTTTTGGACTGAAGTCCCATTAGTGCTATCTAGTGAATGGCTGGAGGGGCTGACTACCGGCGAAAGCAGCAACTCGTTTTGGAGCAACTCTTGGTCGTCTAAAAACTTGGCCTCTTCGTCGGTTTTCTGGAACAAATTGGGCAGCGACCATCCAGTTCCATTTGGGCTCTGTTCATCGTCATTCTCCTCCCATGCTAGGGCTTTGGCAAACGACTGGATATGCAATTCCGTGACGTAATCTTCATCTTCGTCGTAGAGAGGCGCCATGGTGAAAGAGAGGCTAGACGGTATTGATGACCATGTGTTTTTGACAATTTCGGATGCCTTATCGGGGTATGCAGGAGGAGCTGCTGGTGCATAGACAGGACTGAGACGTCAGTTCTGTATATACTAAGCATCAAGGCAATTGATGCTTGGATGTGGCAATATGGTAGGGTGGTATGACTATAGAGTGGCGTGACTGTAGAGTAGCGTGACTATAGTGTTACCCTACCTTGACAGACGAGGTAATTTCAATCCTCAGAGAATATAAATAGAGCTTAGAATCCTCACTGAAATGATCAGTGGAGAATAAGGGCAGTTATCCAACCGTTCTAAATTATATGATATAATTTGTAAAATATGTCTGACATAGACACATCACTCGACCTCTCTATAGGAGATACAATGAGGTTGACTACGCGTGGTTCCAATCGTGATTCGTTGGTAAATCATATAGCTTATGAATCACAGAGGATTACCACAACCTGTAGACAATGTGCAGTCTGTGCTCTTGATTTCCCAACAGCATGGGGGAACTGCAAAATGCACAAATCTGGGAAAACCTGGACACACCTAGAGTGAATTATTATAGCTTTCGTTTAGGGTTGACAGATCTGGGATAGTTCTGGAGGATGTGGAGTTGCGAAGGTGCATTTTGTGGCGTCACAGCGCACCAAGAAATTTAAAAAATCAGTCGACTGCAATTCACATGCCTGAAAGTCGCAAGCCTGTCCACACTATTCTTTTCCAACTTCGTAACTCTCACGGCTGTATTAGACCATTCTTCTCAGCATATTCAAGGCACGAAATTTCTTCTTGCCTAGAAATTGCAAAGTTCATGTGGCTCTTCATGTCAGTATGACAACACTACATTATCTCGTATTCCTGTGATCAAGCCAGGAAGCTCCAACTTCTTGAGGGCTATCTTATCTCGAAACGGAAACTTCACAAGATTCAGACAGTTTGCTAGCGAAGACAGTTCTGGGATTGGCTGCAAGCTTCTTTGTCGCTGGAATGGATTGAAATAATACAAATGTCCTGCACACGCGACATATCAACCTCCACAGTTCATTTCCGGGCCACATGTCTATTGCTCTTCTTGATATTGAGGGCACGGTTTGTCCCATCACTTTCGTCAAGGAGACATTGTTTCCGTACTTCTTGCGCGAGTTTCCCTCGTATCTCGAACAGGTGAACTTTCCAATCCATCCTGAAAATGACCTCACCACCGTCCTTCTGGGGTTTCCCCAAGAACACAGGCGAAGTGCTGAAAATTTGACAGAGCACATCCACTCCCTCGTGGCAGCAGACACCAAGGAGCCTGCGCTCAAAGGATTTCAAGGAATCGTGTGGAAATTGGGCTACGACAAGGGAGACTTGAAAGCTCCGGTGTACGCAGATGCCATTGAGTATCTCCACCGAAAGGAGAAGATTTACATCTACTCTTCTGGAAGCATTGCTGCCCAAAAACTCTTGTTTAGCCATGTAGACGTGGACGGAAAGCTGGAAGACTTGACCGACAAATTGGCTGGCTACTTCGACATCACCACTTCTGGGTTCAAGCAGGAAAGCGGATCGTACAAGAAGATTTTGGCTGCTATCGGCTGTGAGCCTTCGTTGGTGGTGTTTTACTCGGATAACGTCAATGAAGTGAAGGCTGCGTTGGAGGCTGGGATGAAGAGCAAGGTTGTGATACGACCCGGAAATGCACCGCTTAGTGAGGACGACAAGGCCTACGACAGCATTCTCACTTTTGCCAATGAGTAGCCTGGCGATGAATAGACACGGGAGAACTTGAGTGACTTTGAAAACTTCGAAAAGGAAGAACTCGACTTAACTTCGAAAAACAGTACAATCATTAGACCTTTCTTTGACTTTGATAAAGAGTACAACCAACAGACCTTTTCTTTGACTTTGATAAAGAGCAAAACCAACGGCCCTTCTCTTTGACTTTGAAAAACAGTACAACCAATTACCATTCACCTTGACTTCGACAAAGCGTACAACCAACAGACCTTAAATTTGACTTTAATATAGAGTAAAACCAACAGACCTTTATTTGACTTTAATATAGAGTACAACCAACAGACCTTTTCTTTGACTTCGAAACAGTACTACCAATTGCCCTATTCTTTGATCTCCACAAAGTGTACATCCACAGACCTTTTCTTTGATCTTGACGAAGAGCAAAACCAACAGCCTTCCTTTGACAACAACACCTCTGTATTATGCAACTTACGTGTCACGGAACAAAATGTCCGCAGCCACCTCTTCGTTCTTCTCACACGCCATGTACACCTGGATAACCAAGTTGCGGTCGAACCCCAACTCACACAAACGACGAATGGCATTTTCGTCCTGCTCCGTCAACATGATGCGCACGGTGCCCTCGGCCTCCTCCTCGGCCTCGCCTTCTCCTTCCTCCATGTCAAACCCCAAGTCGTCTCCACCTGCACCCAAAAAAGTTCTGATGAATCCCTCGGGGTCCTGCTGGATCAACTCGGCCGCCTGCGGATTCGACGCGGCAATCTGCTCGAGCATGGACTGGATCAACTCGGGGTTGGTCTGAATCGCGGCCCGGAGCAACGAAAGCTGTTGTTCTTCGCCCATTTCTGGTTCGGGCTCGGCGTCACCGGCCGCAGCCGCTTCGGCCGCATCAAACATGTTGTCGTGGGCTTGTTCGGGGTCTTCGTGGTCTTCGTGGGCTACGGTTTCCTCTTCTGGCTCTTCGACAATTTGTTGGGCCGCAGGAGGAGCCAACGACTCGGGGATTCCCGTGAGCAAGTACTCCACGGCCCGGTGTGGGTTGTTGAACGCCGCACGCAACGCACGCTCGATCTCCGGGCGGTCGTAGCCCATTTCCATCATATTTTGGATCGCAGCCTCCCGTTGCAGGCCCAGAGCAAAGTCAGACGTTGTAGAGGGGTTGGTTTCGGCCTGGGGTGCAGGTTCTGCAGCAGCAGTAGCAGCAGCGGCTGGCTCAGGGGCTGGCTCGGTCGGTTGTGGGGTCTTTTTCTTTGCAATCATGAAAATGATGGAATCTCCGTCCTTGACCTTGAAATCTTCAAAGGTCTTCTCATCCTGAAGAACCTTGCCGGAGTAGACGAATTTCAATTGGGAAGGCTCGACGTCCTTGGCCTCGGCAACCTTTATTTTGGCCGTTATGATCTGCGGTTAGTTTAGCTGGGCAATTGTTGAGAAGATGGACAAATAGAACCAAAAGAAAGGAGGTATCCAATCGATATACAATCGATATACAATCGAAAGACCAGTTGGAGAGGCTGGTTCACGATTCGGCCTCAAAAATTTCAAGATGGCCCACACTCAAAATGGCTCCGAATTGGCTATGTTCTTCGGGCTTCGTACATACCGTTTCCGTGGGCTCCACGTGAAGCTGCACCGTTTGCTTTTTTAAGTCCTTGAACGTCACTTGCATTTTGTGGTGGAGAGGAGAAAGTTGAATTGATTTACTTGTGGCAAGGAAGGGGACGGACTGCAGACAGCCGCGCGAGTCGTCAAGATTTACGTGAGATGTCAAATCGTGGAATTCTAATTCGTGAGAGATCGGTGTTGGGAATTGCTGATCAAGCGTATACGGGTTGGCGTTGGGGCTTCGTTCGCTCAGGCGCCCAAACCTCCCGTTTCCAAATCGTCAGTTGTATGAAAGAGAACAAATGGCTCTACTTCAGTGCCTTGTGATTGTTTCTTGGTGTTTTGTACTCAACTACTAGTTACATTTATGTTCAACTTACAAAACGTCCCCTCATTCTATCCAACCACTTGTAGCTATCAGAGATGGTTTATGTGCAGGGTGTTATATACCCTCCTCCAATTTCTCCGGAAGCACTCACAAATATCGAAATCCGTCCAGCCAGGGAAGAGCCGCCTACTGAAAGTACAGATTTATAAAATAACCCCAGAAAAAAGTTCCCAAATCCCGCCTTAACAACTGACCTAGAGTGGTCAGGTATTTTAATAGGAAATTGCAGTGCAACTATTATTTCGCGTATTTTACGCTTTTCGCACCCAAAAGTCAAAACCCGACTGTGAAGTAATTTCACACCCCCTAATGAATTCGCCTTCAAGAATAACCCAAACACATCTGACATCAACAGACCAATCACCACATCCTCCACTCCCCTCAGTAACCCCATGACCTTTTTCAACAACAACCTGCATACAGCCTCATCAACCTATACAAAAAAAACAGTCACAGTGGCCTTGTGACTTCTTATCTACTGTACCCCATATTTCAAAGCGATGTCACCAGATCCCTCTGGTCTGGAACATCCGCCGTACACAAACTTCGAGGAGTCTGGGGAGGTGCAGATCGCAGAGCCCGAGAAAGACTTGGCTCTACAAAATGCCATTGGTGATGCTTTCAGTGCATTTCTAGAAGAACATAAGGACGAGGAACACAAGGAGGACCAGAAGGCTACGGAATACGAGGACAAAGACTACGATAAGGAAAATTTAGACCTAGAGGCCGCTGTGGGCAGTGCCTTCCAGGCTCTCCAAGAGCCAGAATTGAACTTGGAAGACGCCGTAGGAGATGCCTTCAGAATGCTCAAACTGGAAGAGGGAAAGATTCAAGAAAGAGAGAGTCCCGAGGAAACACAGAACCAAGATGAGCTGGACCTAGAAGCCGAGATCGATTTGGAGGCTGCGATAGGCAATGCGTTCAGCAGTATCACTGGAGAATTGGGTCTACATTCTGAGCGAGAAGGATCGGAGCACCCAGATTCTCTAGACGAGTCACTGTTCCACGAGTCATTACACGAGACTCGTTCTCTCAATGAGTCACTCCACGATTCTCATTCTATCCATGAAGAATCTCACAGTCACTCATCTCTGCGAGAGTCTCAATCCCTGCGAGAGTCTCAAAGTCCAGATGCATCTTTTGACGACGACAAACTAGAAAGTGCCATTGGCGAAGCGTTCAAAAGCTTATCCAACTACAAGGCTCCTGAAAAGAAGGACGAGGACTTGCATGCTGCCATATCTGCGTCGTTCAGCGAAATCATGGGCGAGGAGAAGGCTGATTTTGATCTAGCTGGACTCGTTCAAAACGTGGTGCAGCAGATTGCTGGCGACCAGTCGGAAGAATTGCCTCAAGATGTCTTGCTGGAGTTGGCCTTGGAAATCGAAAAAGGAAAAGCCAAGGCTGAAATTCCCCAGATCGACGACAATGTGCTCGCACATTTCCAGATGGAAGCCAACAAAGAAGACGAATCGAAGTCCGAGGACTCCGTGCTCAAAAATGCCCTTGCTAGCGTGGTGCGCAATGCCATCCACAGAGCCCCGGCCAAGCCAGAAGAACTGGACTTGGAGAGCTTGCAAATGAACGAAATCTTGCAGAATGCGTTCAACATGGCCATGCTGAACCCGCAGGAATTGTTGACGTCTTTGGAAATGGAGGACGAAGACACCCTGCAGAGAGCAAGAAGAGACCTGACCAGTGCCTTGTCCACTGCAGCAGCGATAGCTGCATTGTCTGTGAAGGAGGCATTGAAGCGAGACGGCGAAAAGCCCAAAGAAACTGAACAGAAGGACTTGTCCAAATCTCTTTCGATTGCTGAAACATTGGCTTTGCACAGATCTGCCATGAACAACGCGCCCAGGCGAGACTATTCCACCATCCAGTCCTTGGAAGAAACCTTGAGAACAGGCACCCAGAGAACCCCGGCCATGAATCCGCAGTTGTCCAACATTCTCTCTTCGTTGTCTCAGCACATCCATTCTGGAAACCAATCGCAGAACTTGATGCTGGTGATCAGACAAATGACGAACGCCTTAATGCTCAACAAGAGTTCTCCTTACACGGCGAGTTCGGCAGTGCAGGATTTGTTGGCCTCTGTGAAGAGCCAGCCGGAAGAACGGACGTATTTTGTGGAGAACTTGCAAAGAACCAAGAACTACTTGGCCCAGGATACCAGCGAGGTCAAAAGAAGAGCGACGTCGGTGATCGAGAACGTACTTGCGCTTTTTGAAGAGAAAAGTGACGGAATGATCGATCCGGAAATCCACCTGGTGGCTCCCTCACAGCCGACCGAGTTGGTGACGGAGTACTTCAATTCTGCATACTCGACCCTCTCCAGCTTCACTAGTACCCGGCTCCGAAATGTCATCGCAGGGATCAAACCAGATGTGGACTCCAACGAGTACAAAGAACGGGTGCGGGTCGAAAACAGAGAGCGCAAAAAGAGATGGAGAGAGGAAAACGCAGAGAGAAACAAGGACAACGATCTCCGTTCCCGAGTGATCAAACGTGCAACCTACATGTTCGGAGACGCCAGTGGGCCCGAGAAAAAGGCATGGATTGAAGAGGAATTCAACAAGAGAAGAGAGAAACGCTTGGCAAAGCAGAAGAAGGACGAGTCAGACAAACCGGACGGGCTCCAGTTTGACAATGCAATGGACACGAAATCCAGCTTGACCTCGCACGATCCAAAACTCGTCAAGAGGCTCACTGATTTCTTCAATCTTGTGGCTGAGAGCGGATCTGAGGACGACCCACAGGCGATCTTGACGGCGTCATCTGCGGTTTCTGCCGTTGCAGCTTCCACATACGCGTCAGCTTCAGATATCACTGATGTGAAGGCCGTGCAAAATGTTCTTTCGCTGATCTTGAATTCTGTGCTCGACTCAACTGTCAAATCAGGCAGTTTCACAAGAATCCCGTTCCTCTCAAAGACGTACTTATCAGAATCGTCCAACACCCCAGATAATAAGGACTTGATTAATCGGTTGTCTTCTTTGACCGGAGTGGGCAATGCCGGAGTGTCCCAAGGTACAAGTGCCTTGGAAGTTTTGAGAAACTCTCAAAAGAGGCTCGGTCTTGAATTCACCACCAGTGATTTGAAACGTCCAACAATAGAATCTACAGGGCTGTTTCTTGAAAAGGACAAATCGTCCATGTCTCGGATACAATCGCAAATTGACCAGCTTCGGAGCTCCATTTCGTCTTCCACCTCTGGCCATTTGTGGGGCTCGGTCACTGGGTTGAAAATGCCTCTGTACAAGAAGCCAACCTCGGTTGAGACCAAAGATGAAACCGTCAAGACAGAGACCCCTGTTCCGGTTCCAGCAATGCCATCGCCATTTATTTCCAACAAAATTGGATTGAATGCCGATTCACCAGCTCTAACAGGAGGATTGAAGAAACCGGGGAGTTTCCAAAGACCGGCTTTTTCCAAGCCAAACAAGGAGAGAAACTTGGGGTTTCCCCCTCTATATTCGGCATCATTTCGTCTGAAGTAGTCATAATTTGTAAGGGAATATAAGGATAATATTTAAGCAAGTGGTCTGGTTTCTTTGATCAACCACGCGTAAGCTCTTCTGTCGCCCATGTGCAACAATCTTGGACCAAACTCCGCTCTGATGTTCCTGTGGAACTCGTTGATCCATGTTTTCTCAACAGGAGACAAGTAGAAAGTGTCAATCAATTTCAAACAGAATGGCACCTTGGTCAAGTAGCCAAACTTCAAGAACTTGCCTCCGCTTCTAGTCTTTCCGTCACTCGCCACGATTTCAAGCTCACTCTCAACTCTGAATCCGCACTCTCCATCAATGTAATATCCTGGTTCGTCAGTGAGAATGGCTCCTTCCCTGAACAAGTCGCTCCCATTGGTTCCACCCTCCGATGTCAGAATGTTCAAGGGTCCCTCATGGACATTTCCAAAACTTCCCACTCCATGGCCTGTTCCGTGGTTAAAGTCCAAGCCTTCATTCCACAAAGGTTGTCTGGCATAAGCATCGAGAATGGTGCTTGTAGCCGTAGATCCTCCTGGAAATTCGGCCATTGCCACAGCTAAGTGTGCTTTAAGAACAAGTGTGTAGTATTTTCTGTAGGCGTCCGTCAAGCCTTCGTCTCCGAATTTGTAAGTTCTAGTGATATCTGTGGTTCCTTCCAAGTAGTGAGCACCGGCGTCAAACAAGAAAGGCTTGGTAACATCAATAACAGAATGCTTCTCCTTTGAAGGAGCGTAATGAATGATGGCGGCATTGGCTCCCGTGGAGGAAATGGTGTCGTACGACAATCCTTTGAAGTTTGGAAGTTTGCTCCGGATGCTGTACATTTTCTGTGCAGCCTGGTATTCGTTGACGGGCTCCTTATGGTGAAGGAGACGACTTTCCAACCAAGCAGAGAAGACGATGAAAGCAAGAGAGTCCTTGGATTGGGCCACTTTGGCATTGAACAATTCCGTCGGATTCTTGAAGAGCTTGAGCACCGAAATCATCGAATCAAAGAGAATGTTCTGCTTCGACAACGACTGTGGAATCGACGAAACCAAGGCGTAGTTGCAGGCGTACTTATCCGGAAGAACAAGCCCGATTTCTTCGGCGTAAACGGTGGATTTAAGCGAGCCCAAGTCGCCATAGAAATCACCGTATGGTTTCACCGTCAAGCCGTCAACAGTAGCCAAATAGTCCTGGATATTCTCCAACTTGGCGTCTTCAGCATAGAGAGTCACGTCGTCCAAGGTCACAATAACGTAACTGTAGAAAAATGGCGAGAACGGAATGTCGAAGTCACTTCTCAAGTTGAGCAACCATCCAATATCGTCCAATGCGGTGACAAGAAGGTGCGTCGAGTTTTTCGATCTGAGCTCACTGCGAACTCGCTCGAGTTTCTCGTTGGCCAGTTCTCCCGAGTACTGCAGAGGTAAGTAGTAAACTGGGTCCAAAGGTCTGGATGGTCTGTCGGTCCAAACTTCATCCACCAAGTTTTTTTCGATGAAAGGCTTGAAGACAACTCCTCTGAATTTCAGCATGTTGCTGAATTGCTCTCCCACAGAGAGACTGACGAACTTGGGGTCACAGGAAATGACGTTGGATACCGAACTCTTGGACGCCTTGTCAAAAGCAAATTCCTGCCACGACGGATACCCCGCCATTCCTTGTTTCAAAAGACGCCAATGGTCGAGATCCAACTGCTCTTCGGCCTGCAAAAAGTACCTTCCGTCTGTAGACAAAGCGGCCTCTCCTTCCAAAGTTTCTGCGTTGTCAAGAGTCACCACACAAATTCCAGCACTTCCAGTGAAACCACACAAGAATTCTCTTCTGTGGTCTGCCAATGCGGTGTATTCCGACTGGTGCTCGTCCTCCGAGGGCACCAAGTAGACGGAAATTCCGTGTTCTTTCATCAATTTACGAAGATTCCGAAGTTTTTCGGCAGTTTTCAACGCCGATTTCACTTCCAAGCCCTCATAAGGCAACTCTGGAAGCGTCTCGTGGTCCAGGGGGCATTGCAAAGCAATCATGGCGTCCAATTCAGCAGTTGAAGATTCCCTCGATTTGTAGGGGTTTTTCAACAGAGGAAGACATTGGAAGGGCTTAGCGAGTATCTGGGAGAACAAAGATGGGTTGCTGTGAAGCTCGCTTCTGGGAAGCAAAGGTTCTTTCTCCATGGTGTAGCTAATTATAAGGTCAACTTCACAAGTTTATAGTGCGCATGCGGCACCAGAGCCGCATGCGGCTCCGGGCACGTGAGCTATAACGATGAGCGGCTACTTCTCAAAACGAAGATTTCAAAAATTTGGCTGGAAGAGTCGGGAGGGGTTCTTCTCATGAAATCTGAACGAGGGGTTATCTTCTTTTCGAAAAGCCGTCTGGATAACTTGGAAGAAGAATTTCACTTGCAAGGGTAAAATTCAAATATAACGAAGTCACTGCACTCTTCCCATTCTTAGAAACATAGTAAAATATCGAAAACCATAGCTCTAGTTACTGGCCTCCAGTTTCATGGAGCACTAACTTGTTCATTCTCAGGTCACACTAACTTTGTTCATTCTCAGGTCACACTCGTTATTCCAGGTCACATGACCTACATCAACAAAACGCGTCCCAAAACTACACATCAATTATTCTTCACAATCATGGGCCGCCTTGTTGGACTAGAGCTCCACAACTTCAAGTCGTATAAAGGCACGGCAAAAATCGGCTTTGGTGATGCCGCCTTCACGTCCATCATTGGCCCAAACGGTGCCGGCAAATCCAATATGATGGATGCAATTTCGTTCGTTTTGGGTGTCCAGTCGTTGCATTTGCGGTCCCTGAACTTGAAGGATTTGATTTACCGAGGCCGTCTTGGCTCGGAAACGCCGGAGAACAGGGCATATGTGTGCGCTGTTTATGAGAAGGAAGGCGGCGAATTGTTGCATCTCAAACGAATAATTACTTCCAGTGGAACGAGCGACTACAAAATCAACGAGAAAAGCGTGACCGCGTTCCAGTACTCCGTGACGTTGAAGGCAGAAAACATTTTGATCAAAGCGCGCAATTTTCTCGTTTTCCAGGGCGATATCGAGCACGTTGCGTCACAGTCAGCTAAGGATTTGGCCAATTTGGTGGAGACAATCAGCGGTTCAGCAGAATGCGCGCAAGAATATCTTCAGCTCAAGGACGAGCACGAAAAAGCTCATGAATTGGCCACCGAAGTGTTCTCCAGAAAGAGAAACTTGAACTCAGAGTCCAAACAGTACAAGGAACAAATGAGAGAACGCGAAATCTTCGAAAGCAAGTTGCACGAGAAAAACACGTTGGTGAAAGTCGTCAACCTCTACCGAATTTTCCACAACGAAAAGAGACATTTTCAGTTGTTGGGAGACGTCAGACGCATTTCTGAACACATTAGCTCGACTACAACCAAATTGGCTGCCCAGCAGGAAGCGTACCAGAAGTTGGTGGTTGAATACACAAAAGATGGACTCGAAATCAAGAAGCTTGCGAGCAATATTTCCGAGTTCCAGTCGAAAACCGAAGCTTCGAAAAGAGCACTCATTCCCGTTCACTCAAACAAGAAAAACCTCTTGAACAAGATATCGCTCAGCGAGAAGAAAATCCGTGACTTGCAAACAGACCTCGAAAACCAACAGGCCCAACAGACCGTGCTCCGCAAGAAGTTGATGGATGCTGAGAAATTGTACAACGAGTTCGAGCACAGAATAGAAACCTTGAACAAGAAAACAAAGATCTCTCTGGAAGGAATCAAAGAGTACGAGCAGTTGCGAAGCAAGTTCTTGGCAAACTCGGGATCGCAGTATGAAGAGACTTTGGCCATGTCCAACAACGACAGGGATGCCTTTGTCTCCTCTCTTACAAACCACAATAAGCAGAAGGATAACGCGATCTCCCGAATTGCGGAATTGGAATCCGAGGTCCAGCTTCATTTCGGTCTGAAGTTGGCAGATTTCAACTCCAAATTGAACGATCTCCTCAGCACTAAAGCATCGAAGCAGAAATCTAGAGAATCCCTTCTCAAGAAGAAGGAGGAAGTGAATTTTGCAGAACTCGAATTCAACTCAGAGTTGAGAAACACCTTGCTAAGATTGGATGAATTGTCGTCTCAACAACGAGAATCAAGAAAGCAAAAGAAGCTCAGAGAGAACGTGTCTATGTTGAAGAACTTGCTCAAAGACGGATCCATCAAGGGCTTAGTCTATGAACTTGTTCGCTCTTCCCAGCAGAAGTTCGAGACCGCGTTACTGACAGTTCTCGGAAAAAACTTTGATGCAATTGTCGTGGAGAGCACTGCTGTGGCCCACAAATGTATTGAGATCTTGAAAGAACGCCGGTCTGGTACTGCCACATTCATTCCTCTCGACTCTGTGGTCACCGACCAAGTGAACTTGAACTATCTCAGATCCCTCCACGAAAAGGCACGTCCTGCTATGGATGTTGTTAAATTCGATGACCCATCCGTCGAAAGAGCCATCCAGTTCGTTGTGGGCGACACAATGGTCGTGGACACAATTGAGGTTGCTAGAGATTTGAAATGGGGCCAACATTCCGGTTTGAAAAGCAAATTGGTTGCAGTGGACGGCTCAGTAATCCACAAATCGGGTCTCATGACTGGTGGTCAACAAGAACAAAAGAACGATGCCACCCTTCGTTGGAACAAGGAAGAGTGGAACCGTTTGAACGAGAAAAAGGATGATCTCACAGAGAAGTTGGCAAAGGCAGGTGCCGAAAAGCCAAGTGCCATTGATATTAATAACCTTACAGAGGAAATCAGCCAGATTGACGATGAGCTTCCCCTTGCGAGAAACCAGATTGCTAGCATCGAAAGACAGATTTACGAGAGAACTCAAGAGATCAAGTTCCATCAAGAATTGATTGAGACCATTGACCAGAACATTTCTGACAAGCAGAAGGACTTGGACATCTTGGAACTGGAAATTGAAGAAACGCAAGTCAACATCAAGAAACTCCAGGATAAGGTCTATTCCGAATTCTGCAAGAAATACAAGCTCAAGAATGGCATTTCAGACTACGAGTCCTTGCATGGATCCGCGTTGAGAGCTCGTGCAAGAGAGAAGGCTGAATTCCAAAAAGCTATCTCATCCTACCAGAACCAATTGTCATTTCAAACTGATAGAATTCAAGAAACAGAGGAGAGAACAGAGAAGTTACAGGGTGACTTATCTTCATACAAAAAGGAACTTATAGAGATCAACGAAGAATTAGAGTCCAAGAGCAGTTCACTCGATACACTCGAAGCTGAATTGGAGGTTCTCATCGCCGACAAGGAAAAGAACGAGGAAGCACTTTCCCAAAAGATGAAGGATGCCAAGTTGAAGGATGTTGAAGCGAAAGATCTTGAACTGGAATTGAAAAACTTCAACAACGAAATGGCACATTCCGAAGAGGTTATCATGAAGGTGGACTCAGAACGAATTAACATGTTGAAGAACTGCAAGATCGAGAACGTGGATCTTCCTCTTGAAGATGGGTTTTTGGAGTCAATTTCTCTTGGTGATGAAGTGGAAGATGTCGCAAAGATTGCCTACCAGGTTCATATCGACTACGCATTATTAGAAGTCAAATACCAAGACGGGTTCTCTAATAAAGTGGAGGCAGAAATCCGTGCCAGGATCGAACAAGTCGAGAAGGATTTACAGCTGCTTACGCCAAATGCCAAGGCAGTGGAGAGGTTGAGAGAGGTTGATCAAAAGTTGAAAGAATTCGATAGGGAATTCACAAAGTCCAGACAGAAGGAGAAGAAGACGTCGGAGAAGTTCAACGATGTCAAGGGTCGCCGTACTGAACTTTTCATGAAGGCATTTACTCATATCTCTGACAAGATTGATAGTATTTACAAGGAGTTGACAAGGTCCAATGCATCTCCACTTGGAGGGTCAGCGTACTTGACCTTGGAGGATGAAGACGAGCCTTATGCTGCGGGGATTAAGTACCACGCCATGCCTCCAATGAAGAGATTCAGAGACATGGAATTGCTTTCTGGAGGAGAGAAGACCATGGCTGCATTGGCATTGTTGTTTGCAATCCACTCGTTCCATCCCTCGCCCTTTTTTGTGCTTGATGAGGTTGATGCTGCTTTGGACAATTCCAACGTTGCCAAAATTGCAAACTACATCAAAAACCATGCTGGCCCAGGATTCCAGTTCATCGTGATTTCGTTGAAGAGCACTCTCTTCGAGAATTCCGATGCTCTTGTCGGAATCTACAGGGAGCAAAGAGAGAACAGTTCCAAGACCGTCACGGTAGATTTGAGAAACTACCCTGAGGGCCTGGAAGAAATTGCTGTTTCTGTTCCCCAAACCACCACTGCATAAAGATTTCGCATCAATTCGCACCCATACGCCTGCTGATTTCGCACTAAATCTCATTTGTCGCCATGGTTTGTAAAGTTCTCATTTTGACGTCTTTTTGGGATGCTCTCCAGTAGACTCCTACCGCCTCGGATGATACGAGGCTATTCATTGGGATATGGCAACAAATCATACAAATCAATCTTGCGAAAGAAAGGCAAAAAAGGAACAACTGACAAGACCTCCAGAGACAGAATCTTCCATCTCGAGCTCCAGGAAGCCTTGAAGCAAAAGTCTCTTAACCTTGATCAGGTGAAAATCCCAGAAAAGTTGATATATGATTTCCTCTTTACCCATTCCGCAGAAAATATTCAGATAGAAAATGTTGAGATAATAGCACAGACCAACGAAGGAGAGGGCATTGGATTGATTTCCAGAGGAAGCGAAGACGCAATTACGGTGGTCAAGGTACCGAAAACACTTGTGGGAGATGTAGTCAGTGTGGTACTCCGAAGACACCACGAGTATTTTGCAGAAGCAGAGCTTCTTCTGGTTTCAAAAGTGTCCAGCAAGAGAAAGGATAATTTGGTGATATGTGGGCAATTCGACTCTTGTTCCGGGTGCCAGTTCCAGATGCTCAGCTACGAAGACCAGCTCGAGGTGAAGAAAGGAACGATCGAAAAGGCATACCGATACTTTTACCCAGAATTGAAATCGAGCGAGGTACCTGATTTCGGCCTTATGGTGGGTTCTCCTATGCAATTTGCATACAGAACAAAATTGACTCCACACACGAAGATTCCAAGAGGTTTGGATAGACTGATGCTTCCCTTACCTTTGGGATTCGAGGATATCAGGGTGGGGAAGCTGGTTGTGGATATTGTCTCGTGTCCCATTGCGGTTTCTTCTATAAATGCTATGCTTCCAGAAGTCAAGCGAGCATTCCAAAAGGAGGTAGAGGAAAAACTCGAGGACCCCAAGAAAAGGGTCGATGATAACTACATTCTTCGTGACAGTATGAGAGTTGATCATGCCACAGGAGAGTATGAGAATGTATGTCTTACCAAGAGAAAAAGCGTCGCTACTGAAGAAGTGGAAGGGTTTGTTTTCCAGTTTGGAGCGAACAATTTCTTCCAGAACAACAGGTTCATCTTGCCCGAGTTTCTTGCATTCCTCAAGTTCCAACTTGCAAACATCCTGTATCAGTATCTTGTGGATGCATACTGCGGGTGTGGATTCCTTGGGATTTCTCTTTCTGGAACCCTTCCCGAGTACGGTAAGGTATTCGGCATTGAAATCGCTAAAGAAGGCATCGAATATGGTAAGCACAACGCCGGGTTGAACGGACTCAAGATGCCTGACAAAATCGAGTTTGTCAATGGAAACTCCGATGCCATGTTCACGCACGAGACGTTCCTTCAGTCGGGCATCAAAGGAGAAGACCTGGTGCTTTTGATGAATCCGTCCAGGAAGGGTTCTTCCGAAGAATTCATGAAGCAATTGTTGGAATTCAAACCCAAGGCGATTGTCTACATCAGCTGCAATGTGTTCAGTCAAGCCAGAGATTTGGCTGACTTCGAGAAGTTTCAACTCCGCAGCGAGGTCAAGTATCGAGTCAAGAGCGTCACGGGATTTGACTTTTATCCACAAACAAAGCACGTCGAATCAGTGGCAATCTTGGAGAGAATCTAATGTAAATAATGTCTATTAATGCTAAGAAATGCTAAAAGGAATTCTCCTTGACAAACTCATCGATGATGTCGCTCATGGCACCAATGCCCCATTCGATTCTTTTCCTTTGTTTTCTTCCCGTAATGAAGTCGCTGTTGACAAGTCTCTTTCTGATGAAATGCTGCATGCCTCTGAGAAGGGCCGGCTGCTCCTTTGCTTTGAGAAGTTTTTCGATCAACGTTCTGTCGTCAAATTTCTGCTCGGACATGCCTTTCTTCGATTTGAGCCCGGCTCCCATGGCATTGACCTGCGATTTCTTGGCCACGAGGTCGATAAAGGTCACCAACAAAACTTCAAAAAACAACTTGTTGTCGGCAGAAGCAGTGATGAAGTTGACGGTTCTCAAGATGTGGAGAGCCAAGGCACCTTCAGCAAACAAGTAGCCAAACAATCTGCCCAAATTCAAAATTTTCTTGAGCTTGTCGTCGTCGTCATCGTCATTGAGATCAAAGCCCGAAAAGGCCTCGTCGTCATCGTCGTCATCTCCATCCGCTCCTTCAAATCCTTTGACCAAATCCCAAAGCATGAACTGAAGCGTTTTTCTGTAGGAGTGGGAGTCACAAAGCTTAGCTGCAAGGATTCCGTAGTACGGGTTCCATGAAGGCTCCACCACGGCACAGTGGATCAATATTCTGGGGATTTCTCTCTCCTGAGCCCTCTTCAATGCCAACTTGTCCAATTTGGTCACAGCATCAATATAGTCGTTTGCAGACATGATAGAAATGAAAATGGCTCTTCTGATGTCGGTGTTCATTCGCTGAGCCTTGGCCAATTCGAGCCAGTTGGGCTCAGCATTATCTAAAATGTCGTCCATCACCTGCTGGTTGACGACCTCTTCGTTTTTATCGTTTCCTTTCCAGGCAGATCCAACCAACCACCATTTTCCCTTGGTTTCTATGTTGCGGATATCCTCAAGTGTGACCTGGATGGGGTCGGTAAACTTGTTGGAAGCGAAGGTGCCCAAAAACTTCTTCAAACGGAGTGTGAGCTGGTGGGTTCCTTCAACATTGACTTTGAGCTTGTTATTCTTCAAGGAAGTGATTGTTTCAAGAAGAAACTGCATCCTGGTGGAAACGTCTGCCTTGGGCAAAGACCCAGACTTCCTTGTCACCTGCAAAATGATCTCCTTGAGGGCCGTGGGGTCATCTGTTCTCATTTGGTTTCCGGACGTTCTCACGATTTTCAACAAGAGCTCAGCATTGGCTTCCGAAAGATCTTCAATCAACACCCTGATGATGTCGTATAAAAGCTTGGACGAAACAAGCTGGAACGCATACACCGAGGACAAGAGAGAAACCACATTCAAAACTTCCTTGGTCTTGGTGGAGTCTACCCGGAAACTCTCGAATTTCTCGATCAATGTTTGCACAAAAAAGGCTCCAAAATCCACGCCCTGCAAACGGTATAGAGCAACCACCAAGGCGGCATGTAAGTTGACGAACGTGTCCAACAATCTTCCTTGCTGAATGATGCTGTTCAAAATAATGGACGTCAAGTTCTCGTTCACAGAGTTTCTTGCATTGTTGAGGTAGAGCCCGTTGATTTCGTTCACAATAGTTCCGATATTGGCCTCAGACAACTTGTTCATGGGTCCTTTGATTGCTTTCTGCAAGGCCAACGTTTCCGCCGAAACAGAGGTGTTTTCCAAGGCTAGCTTCCTGCGCAAAGCTGGAGGAATGTATTTCGAAGATTTTGAGACTTCTTCTTCTTCTTCATCAACCTGGTCAGTTGGAGCGACGTATGGATTCTCTTTCTTCTGCACTGGTTCGTCTTCTTCGCTGTAGTCGTCTTCCTCTTCCTCCTCAGATTCATCGAGATAGTCGAAATTCAAACCGTCAAGAATTTCGTCGAGTTCGTCGTCTTCTTTTGGCAATTTGGCTTTCTTGCCGTCCTTCAAGCCCAATTTCTTGGCGTAGAACTCCAAGTCGTTGTCGAACGGATCCACGAAATTTGCTTCAATGACTTTTTCTTTCTTATCCTTCTTGCCCTTTTTGGCTTCTTTCAACGCTTTGAGTTTTGCAATTGGATCTTCCCCAAAGTCAGAGTTGAATTCGTCGATTTCTTCGATTTCATCGAGACTGCCCAAATCTTCTTCTTCTTCATCATCTTCTTGCTCGATTTGTTTGCTCTTTTTCTCCTTCAAAGCTCTCAAAGCAGCCATTGGGTCCTCATCTTCTTCCAAACCCAGACCCTCGCTGAAATCTTCAGAACTGAAATCATTGTCCAATTCATCCTCTTTTACCATTCTGATCTCACTGGTTTTTCCTTGTTTGCTCTTTTTCTCCTTCAATGCTTTCAAAGCAGCCATTGGGTCCTCATCTTCTTCCAAACCCAGACCCTCGCTGAAATCGTCAGAACTGAAATCATCGTCCAATTCGTCCTCTTTCACCATTCTGATCTCACTGGTTTTTCCTTTCTTAAGCGCCATGAGAGCAGCCATGGGGTCCGTTTCGTCCTCATCGTCAAAATCATCAAGTTCGTCCTCGAAATTCGAGTCCTGTGATTTTTCGAGGTCAAAGCCTTCGAAATCGTCCACTTCATCGTCTAAATCATCTTCCTTCACAATGCGAATGCCTGACAGTTTCTTGGCCTTGAGTGCCTTCAAGGCAGCCATGGGATCTAGATTTTCATCTTTGCTCGATTTCACAGTCTTTTGAACTTTATTGGACTCTTGCTTCTGAGGAACTTTCGATGCCCGCGGTGTCTTTTGTTTCTGTTTCTTCAACTGACGTTCTTCCTTCCGCTTCAATTTTCTGGAAACCCGGACTTCAGCTTTTCTTTTTTTTCCAAAACGCTCGTCATCTCCATACCCGCCAGCTTCCTCTTTGGAACGGATCTGTTCTAGAACCTTGTCGGGAAGACTGATTTGCTCTTGTGGGTCTCTGAATTTAGCCATGGTTGTGATGAGCATCTCACAATTTTCGATCTTCTAAGGTCGCTCCTGTACAGGACCAAAACTGGGGAACGACGAAACGATATTAGGAGAAACGCAAGAAGACAATCAAGACGCCGTATTCGGACTCTATCAAGAAATGCCAAACAAAATTCAGTGAATTTGGAGGTCATTTGGTCCCATCTCTCATGAACCAATCGTTCTGAAAAGTCCCTGAAATTGTTTAAAGTCACTTCAGCAAAGCAATCATCCGACCAACCTTCCCGTCTTTTCTTTCCCAGGTGCTCTCTGGCCTCTCTTGCCCCTCTTGCCGTCGTCCTATTTGCACCCCAATCGTGATATAAACCCGTACATCCCAAACTCACATGCAAAATCAAAGAGTTGCCGTCTTTCACTCCACAATGAACCGCTTTAAGATAGAACTTTGGGGCGTGAAAGTCGACCTCAAGCTCCTTGGGGACCTCTTCTTTCTCACGGGAGCAGGCCTCTCCATGTACTATATGGTCAGCCATCTCCTCAACGAGTCAATTGACAATTCCGTCAAAAACAAGGAATCCAAGAAAAACAGCATCAACGTGTGGAAAAAGATCCAGGCGTCGAATCCTGCGCTCAAGAACATCTCGCTAAATCCGTACGAGAAGGCGCTCCTCAACTCGTTGGTCACGCCTGACGAAATCACCATCACTTTTGACGATATTGGAGGACTCCAAGACACCATCGAGGACTTGCACGAGGCGGTGATTTTGCCCCTCACGGAACCGGAGCTTTTTGCAGCACACCTGTCGTTGGTGCAGTCGCCCAAAGGAGTCTTATTTTACGGGCCTCCCGGATGTGGAAAAACGATGCTAGCCAAGGCCATAGCTAAGGAAAGTGGAGCGTATTTTTTGCTGATCCGCATGCTGACCATCATGGACAAGTGGTACGGCGAGTCGAACAAAATCGTAGACGCCATTTTCTCGCTCGCCAACAAGTTGCAGCCGTGCATCATTTTCATCGACGAGATCGACTCGTTTTTGCGTGATCGGTCTTCCTCAGACCACGAGGTTTCTGCGTTGTTGAAGGCAGAGTTCATGACCTTGTGGGACGGCTTGGTGTCCAATGGCCGCATTATGGTGATGGGTGCCACCAACCGGCAGAATGACATTGACCTGGCTTTCATGCGTCGTTTGCCTAAGAAATTTGCGGTTGCAAAGCCAGACAAGAACCAGCGAAGATCCATTTTGCGCAAGATTCTCAGAGACGCCCAGTTGGAAACAGACTTTGATTTGGAGACGGTGGTGTTGTCCACCGAGGGCTATAGTGGGTCCGATCTCCGGGAATTGTGCCGTGAGGCTGCCCTCAGGTCGATGAAAGAGTACATTCGGGAAAACTACAAAAACGGAAAGAAACGGAACGACCAGTTGGACTCGTCCAAGGTTCGCCCGCTCCGGACGCGCGACTTCCTCAAAAACGAAATTCCAGCTGCCCTTGTGGACTAGAGTAATTAGGGCTAACAGGACTGCAGAGAAGGCACGCACGTCGTAGAAAATTTGAGAGACAAAAATGTTTTCTGGTACTTCGAAAATGTTTTCTGGTACTTCTTTCTTTATGCTTTTCAACACATAATTAGTTTCTAGTTTTCAATCTGGACTGAACCTGATTTAAATTGAAGTCATATCTGCCAACACTCGGATTTCGAAACTTTAAACTTCAAATAGAATTGAATTTGGAGTTTGAATTTTTGAAGTCTTGAAGTCTCGACACTTGAGGTCTTGACATCTCTCTCTCTCTGAACGTCCTTTCTTCATGTCCCCCGTCACCAAAATGACGCAGGATGTGCAGAAAATGCCGTTCGCTGGCTTCTTCGAAGATCCCCATATCGCTCCAGATAGTATGGTGATTCAAAGAGAAGCCTAGAGCAACTTCACGGTTAATTTGGCGTCTGTTTCAGTGGCAAAAGTCACGCTGGGGAACAGACGTGGCAATTCGTTGCCATCGATAATTGATCTGGGACATCTATGCAGTCGTAGCAACCCATAATGCCTTGTGGCTTCACTTCTCACCCAGCACTTCTTCCCATGATTCGGAGAATATTGCCTTTGCGGGGCAACGGGTGTGGTCTGCTTTACAGTGGGCCATCCTATTCAATTGGAATAAATTCCAAGTTTTTCAGATCCTACGGCTCAGATGTGGAGGATCTTAAATCCGAAACTGGCAAAAACGATGCCGACCTGTCTGCTACAACCACCGGTGTCATGGACTACCTGAAACTGACAGAAGTTCTCATGTTCTACGACAATGTCTACCCCAGATGGTATGCCAAGTTGACGTTCAAGAGATATTTTGGACTTCTCAAACTGTGGAACCAGCCCGTGGTCAACCTCCAGACTCGTGTGTGTCAATTGTCGGAATCTACAAGCGATCCCTTGCCCGAGGGCACCAAGGTGGAGGAATTTGTGCCTTTGAAACGGGACGGAGGGGCGTTTGTCAAGTTCTTGGTGCCTCCGACTTCTACTGTGAAAGACCTCACCAACACAATCGAGAAGAATATTCAGAAAAACAAGGAGGAATCGAAACTGATGTTCAAGTTTCCATGGACGGAATTCCCCCGTGCGTACCAAGTGAAGGGAACCCCGTGGATTGAAGACTTGAGTCGGTTTCCCTCGCTGAAACTCAAGGTCCTTTTCGAAGGTGAAGGCTTGACCGAGGAGGAATTGTACCTTTTGTTCAGAAGATACGGCACCATCGTGGACATTGTTCCTCCCAGCAGTTCCACTTCTTATGCCAGCGTCGTTTTCAAACGTACTGATGCTTGTATTCGTGCCAAGAACTGTGTCACCGGTATCAAATTGAACAAGGGCAAGACCACGTTGCACTTGCAGTACATTCCCAAACAGAGAGTCAACTATCTCAAGGACTTTGTGGTGAACCACCAGCGAATCGCCATTCCGGTGATTTTTGCTCTCTTGGCCACCATTGCGGTCTTGATCTTCGAGCCAATCCGGGAGCAGTTCATTGAAATCAAGATCAAACACAACATGTACTCGTGGGAAAACAACAAGGACTACTGGCTTGTGAAGATCATGTACATTCCATATAGGACCATCATGAACTGGATCAGCAATGGGCGTCATTTGCTTGATGATTTTGGAGTTTCGTCCAAGCACGGCGCTGAATTGCCTGTGACCGACATGGACTCCGACATGTTCTGGTCCGAGAGATCTGAACGGGCCAACCAAGTGCGATTGTGGATTTGCGAGAACGCAAATACTTTCATCGTCGTGAAAGGTCCCAAAGGGTCCGGAAAGCGAGAGTTTGTGGTAGACCATGCGTTGAAAATCAACAACACCTTCAGCAAACGTGTGCTTGAGCTCGACTGTGACCCTTTGATCAAGGCAAGAAGTGACAATGCGTTTTTGAAAGCAACTGCAGGCCAGTTGGGTTACTTCCCCTTGTTCACGTGGACCAACTCCATTTCCCTGTTTGTTGATTTGGGTTTGCAAGGCTTGACTGGACAGAAGTCTGGCTTGAGCGAAACCAAGGAAGCACAATTCAAGAATATGTTGCTGTCGGCGCAAGTTGCAATCAGAAGGGTGGCTTTGGCTGATTACCCTGCTTTCAGATGCGAGTACAAGCAACAGCAGCAGCAGAAATTGAAAGAACACGGCGAAGACGGATTGGATGCAAGAGTGATGGACGTCAAAGAGGAAGATTACTTGCAACTGCATCCAGAAGTCAAGCCGGTCATTGTCATCAACAATTTCTTAAGAAAGGCCGAGGGTGATGAATTCATCTTCAAGGTTCTTGCTGACTGGGCCGGGCAGCTTATTCTGAACAACACAGCACATGTTGTCTTCATTACACTGGATCTGGGTAGTGTAGTCCATTTGTCCAATGCCCTTCCTAACCAGGTGTTCAAGACAGTTTCCTTGGCAGACGCATCTCCTCAGAGTGCGAAGCAGTACGTCATGAATCAGCTACAGGACGAGAAGATCTCTTCTGTTTTGGACAAGTCTTTGGATCCAATTGGAGGCAGAATGCTCGATTTGCAAGCTTTCGTAAGACGTGTGAAATCCGGCGAAGAACCCAGCGATGCGTTGACGGAAATGATCAACCAGGCAGCAGAGCAAATCACCACTTTCTTCTTGAACATTTCGGGAAAATCCTCCGGCTCCGAGAACGATGTCACATGGTCCACTCCACAGATCTGGGCACTTATGAGGTTGCTTGCCAAGCAAGACACCATTGAATTCGACGACTTGATCCAGTCTCCATTGTTCGACGCCAATGAGGAAACGATTGCTACTCTCTCTGCTTTGGAGAAGAACGATTTGATTTCTTTGAATCGTGACAAGGGTATTGTGAACTTTATTACTACCGGCCGTCCTTTGTACAAAGCTGCTTTTGGAACTTTGGTGAAAGACATTAAGGTGTTCAAAGTGTACGAGACCCATTTCTACAAGAACTTGATTGCCATGGAAAACGCAAAGATCTCCAAGTTGGAAGATGAAGTCACCAAGCTCGGACAGTTGAGAGATACGAAGTTCATGAAAGAACGTCTTGAGTTTATTTTCAGCAAGATCAATGCCTCCACTGAAAAGGTCCAAACCTACGAGGCCAAGATCAAGGAGATTGTGAAGATTGGAAGTGAACCAAAGAAGGGATTCTTAGGATTCTAATGCTGATTAGCTGTATATACGAACACGCATTCATGGAAATATAGTGAAAGATGCTATCTAATAAGACATCACCTCGACTCACCTCGACTCACCTCGACATCTCCTGGGATCGATATTTGCGGAGATATCTTAGCCAATGGGTCGGGTGCTATCCCCATTCTGGTTCTTCGTCTTTGGGTGGCCGGACATCCACAAGCAAAATTGTATATGCTTGTGAGATCACGATTTCTTCCTCTCTATGCTATTATAAGTGTGGACCACTTGCCCCATCCTCAAACAAGGCTTTCTTGATAATCTCGTAGGCCATCCTTCGTCTAACATTTCTCATGTCTTTCTGTCCGAAGGTTAATGGAGAGTTTCGAGAGACGTACTTAGCGACCGTGCAAGTGAACACTCCGCAATCGTATCCATTCTGTTGCTGTGGTGTTTTCATACTTGGACGGAGTTCGTACTCGATGACGGGAACCAGCAATCTCTCGGCTTCTTTGGCCATGTACTGCAGCAAAATCTGCAAGGCACTCAAATTCCCACTGGTGGAGAGCGAGTCATAATAGCTGATGGACATGTCCGCATTATCCACCACAGCTAGTGCCCAATGTGTGCTCATGATGTTGATGGGCACGATGACAATGTCCTTTTCAAACACATTGATTTTTCGTCTTTTGGCCCATCTGGCCACTCCTTGGTACCCCTTCAGCTTCAAGGTGGTGAAGAAGTGGGTGGTCCAGCAGTACACCCGGCTGCTTTGGTCGGTGACCAAGTTCAAGTAGAAATCTATTATGTTGTCGTTCAACCAGCTTCCGTCAGAAAGCGTCATCAAGTCTCGCACACTAATGTCGATGGAATATGCAGAAATGACAGGACTTCCCTGCAGCCGAGACCTCCAGCACGAGTCCACGACCTTCATTTGCTCGTCCGTCAAAGGAGGAACCGTTGAGCGAAGTGCTGTTCGTTCTTTGGTGACAAGTTTCTGGATCGCTAGTCTTTCATCTCTAATGAAATTGGAGACGCCCCGAGGCAACGTCAGGAGCAAGGCATCCGTCAAGGTATAGCCTGATTGCGGAACCGGCTTGAATGTGTAGAATTTCGACACCAAGGCGTCGTACTCGTCCGTTGCCTGGGACTTGAGAACATCCGAGTGGTTCCCAAAAAAATCACTTCCCAAGAGGTCCAAATTGGAGCTACCCAAGAAGTCCATGTCGTGTGAAGTCGTGTTGCCGTGCAACAATGTGTTGTGAGGGGTGTAGTTCGAGTCTTTGCTGAAGGCCAATGTGGTTCCGTATTGGACCGAGTTGTCGATTTCTTCCTCGGAGGAATCAAGTTCAAAAAGATCTTCGTAGGGGTCGGCTGGCCGCATACTGGAAATGGAAAGCACGCTTAAATCTCCAAGTACGTCTTCTCCAGGAATGTCAGGAATGTCAGGAATGTCAGGAATGTCAGGAATGTCAGGAATGTCCACTATTTCGCTGATCTGCTCAGGTTCAACGGGAACCGAATTCGATCTGACTCTGTCAATAACGGCTTTGAAAAACGCTAGCACCAAAAGGGAGTACGTGGTGGAAAGGAGCGTGAAAACATCTCCTCCAAATAGCCTTTTTTTGGTCGGTTCTGGCTGTGGTTCTCTTTGACATTGTTCTGCTTGTGCATCTGAGAAATCGTAGGTGAAGTCACGTTTTAGGCTTGGGGTTGTGTAATGCAATCTGTTTTTGGTAGGCAATGGCGACTCGCCCAAAGTGGGAGACATCTATGAAGAGCCGAGTAATTGGTCTTGAGATGCTGGAGTCTCATTGATAGACCCGTACCTCTGTACTGTCGGCTTTGGAAGTTGTACCAGATGTTCAGAGATCCAAAATGCCAAACACTAAAGGATCCGAAAGCTCATTTAATCCTCATTCCTCAGTAGAAAATCTTGTCTTCGGATTTTTAAAGTATGAGATTCCTCTGCAGATTTCAATGATAAATACAAATCCCGGAAAGATCACTTTTCACCTGTTGTGACCTTTCCCATCCGGAAACAGATACAGAAACAGAATCATTAACAGTACCTGAAGCAAAAATCGAGAGCAGCATTCAATTGTTTCAACCGATACGACTGAACACCAGGCAGAAGGGTATTAGGGAAATCGCATGCAGTATTCACATGTAAGTTGCAGGTGACCAGCTGAAGTAAGTCCCAAAATTCATCTTATCCAAATTGCACGAAGATTGCAATTTCCATATACTCCAAGTCCTCGCATTTGGCATGAATTGCCTGCATCGAATTGTCATTTGAAAATGGCATCTGCAAAGCAACATAGACCTACCGAAAAGGAACCTGCCGATAAATGTATTCCACTTCGTGGTAAATATTGTCAGAATTCAAAATCAAATTATCGTAACACACAGAATTCCCCCAACTCATATGAATCTCGGAGTGTTCCTTCATCAATTCAACACTTCCTTCATCAATTCGTTGGAATAATTCGTGAGGGAACAAGGCTGCGATTTCAAAGAAGTAACATTGTTCAGATGGGATCGTTCTGCACGCTTCGGGTGTAATGTTTTTCGAATATTGAGTTACCCCAATGTTGCAATTCCTGGTGTAGATGGCTCGCGGCTCATTTGATAATTACAGAATGCTCTGGAGACTAAATCGGTGCAGTTTTGCAATTTTTAGAAGACGACATTTTCTACTGAGGTGAGATAATTTTAGCAGTTTTGGGTTCCGAAATCTCGTTTTCTTGTGTATGGCCCTTCATGATAATACTGCATACAATTTGCTGGCATCTAGTACTGGAACGTTCAAATGTCTGGCAATACAACCGAATTGAACAAGTTGCACAAGACTTGTCAGAAGTTGATTTAAAGTGAATGTGGACACATGCTCTCCACTTTGGGCTACGTAAAATCATGCACGAACAATTTCTTCTGTTTCTTCAGGCATTTCAGGTTTGGGTATTGCATGTACTTTACTGCACTCGACGCACGGCGTACTTAATACGCACGGCATTGTTGATTAATTCCCAATCACGTTTTCACTATTTGCAGCTCGTAAAATTAGTCAGAGAAATTGAAAGAGAAAGAGGAAGAGGAAGAGAAAGAATCGAAGAATTGGTAGCAATGTCTACAGTGTCTCACCACTGTCTTACCGATGTCTCAATGTCTCAGCAATGTCTCACTTTTTTCTAAGTCCAAAGTCGCAGCTGCCAAAATACTCTTTCTCCATGTTCTCTTCCTGTACTTTTTCCTACATCGGGCCTCCTGCACCCAGGTATTGTCATCGATACTATCCCCGGTGCCAGGAATGATTTCTTTAACGAAAGAAGTAAATTGATGTGCCCTCCTTTCCTGAGTTGCCACCAGCGGCTAGGAAGGCTAAGGGCTACAAGGATACAAGCGCACCAGATCCCACGTGGTGCGTTATCAAGTTTGGCTGTCTGCAGGACTGTTCCTCCGGTGATTAAATTAAGTACGCAGTGTGCAACACCAATAATTGTCTCTTCCAGCACTTTCTTGGACAGCTGTTTACTCTCATTATGCCCGAAGAAGCATCTGCCACTCCCCAGAAAATGCTTTTCGCCAACAAGCTCGAGTGCGAGATGTACCCGCCCTGGAAAAACAACTACATCAGCTACACCAAGCTCAAGAAGCTCTTGAAAGAAGGCGTGATTTTGCAAAACGCCTGGACCGACCGTGACGAGCAGAACTTCGTCTCGGCGTTGGATTCCGACTTGGAAAAGGTGTACACGTTCCAGGCCAACAAGTACGACGAGTTGAACGAGTACCTTAACGAGTTGCAGGCAGCCACCGAGTCGCCCACGGCCAGCTTCGACGTGCAGTCGTTCAGCGAAAAGTTGGAACTGGTGTTGAACTTGACACAGGAATTGAACTACTTCCAGCGGTTGAACTACACCGGGTTCATCAAAATTGTCAAGAAGCACGACCGCTTGCACTCGAACTACTCGGTCAAGCCCTTGTTGAACGTGCGCTTGAAGAGCTTGCCCTTCCACCTGGAGGATTACTCGCCGCTTTTGTTCAAAATCAGTGCGTTATTCCAATTCTTGAGAGACAACTACGACGTCAACCAGTCGTTGTCGAAGTTGAGCTCGTTCAACGACGACTCAGCCGCCGAGGACTTCCAGTCGTTCAAGTTCTGGGTGCACACCGACAACTTGATGGAGGTTAAGGCCACCATCTTGCGTCACCTTCCTCTTTTGGTTTACAACAGCAGCAACAGAGAGGGTGGCTACGACGACGACGAAGATGACGACGACGACGACGAAGACATTGGAAACTTCAGCAAAAACGACCCGACCATCAATTGCTTGTACTTCGACAACGAGAACTTCGAGTTGTACAACAACAAGTTGGTCAAGAGCCCCAACGCCTCCACCTTGAGAATCAAGTGGGTGGGCAAGTTGTACAACAAGCCCAAGATCTCCATCGAGAAGAAGAGCTTCGAAAAGAGCTCGGAAACGTACGACGTGGACGAGAAGTTTGTCTTGAAGGAGAAGCACTTGGACGCCTTCATCAGGGGCACCTTCGACGAGGAAAAGTACTTGCGCAAGATGACCAAGAACGGCGAGTCCAAGGAGAACATCGACGCTGCCAAAAAGCACATCGACAGCTTGTCTGCATACATTAAGGACAACCACGTGCAGCCATGTCTCAGAACAACGTACAAGAGAACAGCGTTCCAGATTCCAGGAGACGATAAGGTGCGTGTGGTGATCGACTCGGACATCTACTTCATCCGGGAGGACTCGTTTGACCAGCAGAGACCCATCAGAGACCCGTTGAAGTGGCACAGAACCGACATTGACTCCAAGGTCAATTCGCCGTTGTCCTTGTTGAGGAAGGGCGAGTACGTCAAGTTCCCCTACGCCGAGTTGGAAATCAAGGTCAAGACCCAGAAGAAGGGCAAGAGACTGGTGTGGATCGACGAGTTGGTGCACTCGCACTTGGTCAAGGAAATCCCTAACTTCAGCAAGTTCATCCACGGTATCGCTTCTTTGTTTTTGGAAGACGACAAGTTGGACAACATTCCGTTCTGGTTCAACGAATTGGAGTCGGACATGAAGATTGACCCCCAGCAGGCGTACATCGACACCCGTGAGAAGTTGGCGAAGTTGCAGACGGACGAGGAGAACTTGCAGAAGTTCAAGTCCATGTTGGCCAACTCGAGCACTGCCACCACGGACCACTCTGCCAGATCCAAGTCTTTCTCCGGGTCTATTTTGAACAGCTTCGTGCCCACCAAACTGATTGATTCCGACATTGGTTCGCCCAAGACCAACGGCTTGAGTGCTCTTCCGGAGGCTGTCGCTGAGGAAACCCCCACAGGCGACTTGGACCAGTCTTCTGATGAGGAGTTCGACGAGCTTGACGAAATCAGCCCAAAGAACCCATTGACCAAATTGTTGAACTTGCCCAACACGTTCTCAAAGTTGCTTGATGTCGACTCAGAAGATGAGGAAATCGTGTTGCCCAGCGGAGTTCTGAAACCACAAAACTACATCAAGAACGCCGGACCTTTGAGGATCGAGCCCAAGGTGTGGATGGCCAACGAACGTACGTTCAACAGATGGTTGCATGTGACGACTTTGCTTTCGACGTTGACTTTCATCATCTACTCATCGACCAGCAAGGCCAATTCATACGAATTGGCCACGTTTTTGGCCTACGTGTACTTTGCATTGACTATTTTCTCGGGCTTGTGGGGTTACTTCATCTTCATGAAGAGAAGGACCGTGATTATGGAGAGGTCTTCCAAGCACTTGGACAACGTGTTCGGACCGTTGATCATTGCGCTCGGGTTGATTTTCGGGTTGGTGGTGAACTTTGTTTTTGGGTTCAGAGCCATTGCCGAGCAACAGAAGAACGGTTTCTCCACTGCCGGCTTGAATGAAGATTACTTTGCGGCCAACCCGTTCCAGAAGAGCATCTTGGAGTTTATGTTCCGGTTGGTGGGAGCATAGGCTTTGCACAAAGAAAAACGTTCAACAATTCAATTTTTAAATAATCTAAGCAATACAATAAGCGTCAGCAAGAAAACAGTAATCAATACAGTAAGCAATTCAATAAACAACACACTTCTTCAACTCATATCTGTCTACCTCTACTGGTTAAATGGCCTGCATACACACCCGCAACACGGTATCAACATTGAACAAATTACTTCAAGCCACCACCACAATGTCCTTGAACATTTCCTTGTACACAGTTTCCGCCGCCTTGATATTGGGCTCCGAGGGCAAAAGACTATACGCCAAATATTACCGCCCCCTGGAAAGCTCTCAGGCGTACAAAACCCCCCAGCAACAGCAGACATTTGAGCTGGCGATCTTCTCCAAAATCAACAAGATGCACCAGGATGTCATCTTGTACGACAACCACTTAATCACATACAAGCAGACAAACGACGTTATTTTGGTTTTGGTGGCCGCAATCAACGAAAACGAGTCAATGCTCTATTCTTTGACCAACAACATCAACGAGGCCTTGACAATCTTGTTGGACAACTCGTTGGACAAGACCACGGTGTTGGACAAGTACGATATGGTGTGCTTGTGTTTTGACGAGGCACTTGACGACGGAATTATTTTGGAAATCGACCCGGCCATTATTGTGAGCAGAGTGACCAACCCACCTTCGGGCTCGGCCATTGCTAACGACTTGAACTTGAACATTGACATTTCCGAAAAGGGTTTGTTCAATGCGTTGTCGTTTGCATCGAAGAAAATCAGCGAGAGGTTGCAACAGGGATTGTAGTCTGATGTAGTCCAGAAAAGAATATACATAAACAAGAATAACAAAGAATAAGAGCAAATAAGAGCAAAGAAAGAACAAGAGAAAGAAAGAACAAGAGCAGGAAAATGAATGAGAACAAGAACGAAAATGAGAACAACGAGAATAGGTCTTGTCGTTTCCTAGCTCTCCAACACTTGTCCTGCATGGCCCACTTCAACGATAAATATCAACTACTTCTTCACCAACCTTCTTGGCATGGAAGAATCGTTCTTTTTCGCGTTGCTTCGAATATCGGTGGCGCAGATTCTCAAGGCGTCTGGCTTCGACAAGTGCAAACCGCTGATTCTCAGCAGCATCACCGACCTATACATTCGTCACCTCCAACTAGTTCTTTCGAGTGCCAAAAAGTTCGCCCAGGCCCGTACAAGCTGTACCAACAAAATTGAAGCGCCAGATTTGGTGCAGGCGCTACTAGATGTCCAGCTCATCAAGCCACTGACATTTGAGAGTGTGTTGAATCCTCACGATTCGGTAAAAGCGCCAGAGATCGAATACAACACGAAATCGCTCGAGTCTTTTGTGAAATGGCTCCAGTACAGCGACAACTTCAGATTGGGCAAGAAACTCAGCGACGTTCCTACGCCACTTATACGGAATTTGATCGAAAAAAGAAAAATCGATACGTCCAATGAAACCAGCCAGGACAGGAAGAAACGCAGATTGCGTGAACGACAAGAGTACTATAACCAGTTGAAACAGGGCGAAGAAGCGGTGGCTTTGGACGGATTGGTCGACGACTTCGAAGAAGATGAGCTCACCAATAATGACAAGCTCTCGTGGCTCTCTTTCTTGGCTGAGAAGGACTTGAAATTGGGCCACCATCTCAAATTCATCAACACTTGCATTCAAGACAGTTTGATGGACATCCAGCTGAACACAAAGTACCATCCGAAGGACAAGGAAAGCTTGCAGTCTTTCCAGAGCCATTTGCACAACATGAACAAGAACGACCACATTCTAATTCACATTCAGGAGGCAGAGGAGGAAGAAAGCGAGGGGTCGGTTGTTTTACCCTCGGCCCAATTGAAGGGTGCTTTGCCTTATAATGTGAGGTACCACGAGGCATTGGTGAGTGACGATTTGCAACAGTACTTGGACTATGCAGAAAGACATCATGATATCGGAGGAATGACATTGGAAGAGTTGGACCAGGAATTGGAGGACCTACCGGAGATATTACCCGAGGAGCTAGAGTCTGTTTTGGAGAGAGAGGAGGAATCGGGGGATATTAGGGAAGAGGATGAGGAAGTGCAACCAGAGGAGGAGATAGAAAAGAAGATAGAAAAGGACGAAGATCTCGCGGAGCAAAATGAACTGATGGAGAAGATGGAAGAGGATGAAATGGATGCAGAGAAGGAAAAGAACGTTGAAGAGGAAGAGAACATCGAAGAGGAAGAGAACGTCAAAAAGGAAGAGAACGTCGAAAAAGAAGAGAACGTCGAACAGGAAGCGACCCTCGAAAAGGTGGAGGATCCAAAAGTCGATCCGGAGGTCGAGGTCCAGGTCGAACATCCAGCTGACTCCCTTCCTCTCTAGCTACTTCGCACACCGACCCAGTCTATTAATGTACATATCACGTTTCTCCATGGGCAACGCCATAGAAATCCTCCTTGGTGATTTTCGGAATCTTCTTCACCACGTTCCGATGGCTCGGTAGTTTGGGATCCTCGCATATGCTCTCTAGCTTCAAGATATACTTGTAGCAATGGTAGCATTCGATGACCGAAACATCCACGAGCTTGTCGAGGAATCTCCGGGGCAAGAACAAAGAACCTGTCTCCTCTGCAAACTTGTGCTGGGCTTCCTTTACCGTCAATACTAGCGAAGTCCCAAATAATGTCCTCATGTCAAATGCCACCAATATCGGCAAGGCACTCACCACCTCGATTTTCGACACAGTGTGTTTCAAGATCTCGGGCAATTTCTGGTAGAACAAGTTGTCTGTTTCGTCGTCACTGGCCTTTTCCTTCAGTAACAGCTCGGACAAGTCGTACGGAAGCTCCACATCCACCTCGAAGTTGAGGTTCTTCAAAATGAGCTCTTCTCGGTACAAAAGCTGGTCTCTCCACTGCCAGAACAAGCTGCTGTGCTGATCTACCTTCTTGGTTGGGTTTTTGAGCACACACGCAGCCATGGCGATCTTGTCTGGAGGTCTATAAGTATCATTAAGCTTGCAACTGATGGAGATGGCGGCACACGCCACAAAGTATTTGGACATGGTGATGGGCATTCTCATGTAAAAGCGGTTTATGTACACGGTGGCCGCAAGAATGGTTCTGCCATCAAGTTTGAGCTGAGATCCTAGGTGGATCACAAAGTCGTAAATCAGCTCCCTGACTTTGAGGTCTTGGGCAAGCGTCATTTGTTTTCGCGAGGGCGACTTCGATAGAAACGAATCTTCCAGGAAGAGCCAGGTGTTGTGGAAAGACGGTTTTGACTCCATCTTGGAGAATATGGAATTGAAATTCGGTGAGTTTTATGTCTGAGGGTGTGTGCCAACCAATTCACTGTCTCCACCAGTTGGTGTTGGAATTGTTGGGGTTATGATTGTTTGACGTGTTGATAACGCTTTTCTTTCCAGCGTGTTTTTTTCTTCGGTGCCATGGTGTGCGGTGTTTTGGTAATGTTCCACTGACTGCTGTTTTTCGCACCCAAATTGTCTGGCTATAAAGCGGACTCTGGGCCATGCCCGCACTTTTTCCTCCTGGAAATCAGCTTGGTGATCACTTCATTGAAATTCCCACATGTTTTCTTATGTAACCTGCCAAGTATGGAGCTTCACAATGCCATGTTGGTATTGGGAGCAGTCTGTAATAATGGAACTCCAAATCTTGACGTTTTCAATCAGTTAGGTGGCTGGACTCTCCGAGCAGATCATGCAAACATTGCACGAACGGTTGAGGGAACTAAAGAGGTCGAAGTTAGATACCCTTCTTTGTGTTTTTATGATAATCCAAGAGAAGTATTGTGAGACGATGGCCATCGGAAGCACGTTCGCAACAATCTATGCCAACTTCTCAAAGAAGAACCACTTTACTCATGTTTTCTCTCAGGTCCCAGTCAAGGAATCTCAGAAAGGTGGTCGACCGTTTTGAATTCGCAAAATGTTAAATGCGATTCTTGGTCAAATATTGCCAGCGATATACCCATAAATCATGCCAATTGATTTCTAGCCACATTCGGTGGATTAATCTGGGGCATTGTTTTAGGTATTGGATTTTGATTTGATCACTTGAAAGATTTCGTCAGCAAACTTTGATGACAGAGTTGCTGCCAACGCCTTTGCAAACATTTCTGCGACCAGCCGAGAAGTTACGTTGTACACCGGGTTATTCCTAGCATCCTGTTCAGAAATGCCCAGTTCAAAGTACCACATACACAACAAGCGGAGTTAGGCCACTTGAATTTCCTGATATTTTCCAAGAACTACTGAGGAAATTGCAGACAAGTCCCAAGACGCCAAAGCAGGCAAATGACGCGTAGTGCCCTGGCGTCCGAATTTTCTGTTTCACAACCAGAAAAGACTCTTCTACTCTTAACAATCTCAAATAGTTTCGCAGGCCCAATCCTCAACTGCAAGCCAATGCTCACGTGACCCGCGTGCGCCAGTCGAAAAACGAAAAAATTTACATCTTCACCTCCAACATCAACATGGCCGACAATTACATGCACTTGATCAGGCCCACGGTGACGGCTCCTGCCGCCCCCTCTGCAGCCAGTCCAGTCGGAGTTAAGATCCACCCCTCGGCTTTGTTCCTGGTTTTGGAAATCGTCTCCAAACAGGTTCTTGCTGAAAACATCAGAATCATCGGAACCTTGCTCGGAGTCAGATCCGACGACGGTGCCAGTGTGGAGATCAAAGACGCCTTCATGGTGCCTTGCCAGGAAACCGGAGACCTGATTTCCATCGAAGAACACACCCACAAAACCTTGTACCAGTTGTACAAGAAAGCCCACCCAAAAGAGTTTGTGTTGGGATGGTTTGACAGTGCGAGCCAGATCGACGGATCCACGGGTCTTATCCACGACTTCTACTCCAAAGGTGCCGACAGAGCATACCCATTTCCAGCAATCTACTTGAACGTGGCGTACTTGAACGGAGAAACGCAAATCGAATTGCCCAAATTGACCACATACATCGGAGCAGCCATTGGAAAACAGAGCGGCAACCTCCAGAAGGTAGGCTGGAAGACCACGGCCACCACGAACCTGTACATCTTCAGTCCTGTCCCCCACCAGGTGTCATCCAGCATTGTGTCGGAGAAGTTGGCACTCAATATGTTGAGGGAGAGCAAAAACAACGCCATATCTCTTGAGCTGCAAGAGCAGGGGTTGAGCACATTGTCCAAAGAAATCGGATCAGTCACCAGAAATGTGGACCAGTTGTTGGAGCACATGAACGGCATTTCCAACTCCGATGGCGATGTGGATTTGTTGAGAAGCTTGAGCAACACCTTGTTGAACAAGCCCACTATTTTGGCGGATTTGGACACTTTGAAGGACCATTTCCAGGCTCACAACCAGGACATCATCATGATCGAGTACTTGACTCGTGCGGTGAAGGAGCAGATTGAGTTGAGTGCCCGTTTGTCTGCTGAGGCCGAGAAGGTCATTGCATAGAAATGAGGAGGTTAATGAATAGCGAAGGTCGAAGGCATGTAGAAATCTCTTTCACATTGAGAATGCAAAGATGGGGATGCGAGATCGTCTGCAAATCGGAGAAGAGATCTTCGGAATCGGAGATGACTATTTGGGAAAGTTCGGGCGAATCGGAAACTCCGCCTCTCCTCTTTACTGTGGTGCAGGGCTCGACTGTGGAGTGCCTGGACTAAATGAATAATGAGCGTTTTTGGGAAATCGGAAAATCGCTCATTGTAACCACAGCAATGATACAATTCTCTCATTTGCCTCAGTCTAGATTCGGCGACATTCACATGTACAAGTGGGATAAGCCGCAACCGAATCCTTGTCCTTCTAGAGCGAACATAGGAATTCTCACTCTGTGTAGGCAAAAGTGAGAAGACAGAAAATCTAGAACTTTTCCTGGAGTCATAGTTGAATTAACTACAAGTCCGAGCAGCCCGTGTCTATCGTTATCTCTTGTCTGCACCCCACTTGGCAACTCACAGAGATAAGCCAAATCCCTCACACGTGGAAGTTTAAAAGCATCGTATTGCAGACCATGACAGGTCACCGCTTTCCTGCACAGCCTTTAAGGAGGGGTGTTGGATAGACCATTGCAACGGTGTCGCTTATCGCCGTGCGCAGGAAGATGCAAGGCTATAAATTGAGCGGATTCCCCAGTTTCCACGAATTAACGCCAATGAGACGATTTTCAGCAGGCGACATCGATCGTGTTCGGCTACGGACACTAACCCGTGAACAAACTATCGATTTCATGGAAAAACGCCAGGAGGCCGTGGTTCTTCGGTACATGAGAGAAATAACCAAGTTGAGTGACGACTGGGTGGATGTGGAGATGCTGAATGAAAGTGGCCGTGTGAAACGTTGCAATTCGATGGGCGACGAAAGGCTGCAAAGTTTTCGCCACCTTAGTAATTCGCAAATTGCCAGTATTATGGCGGGCGAAGAACAAGACCTTGAAACAAGACTACAGAGAAAGGTGCAGAGACTTAAACAGCACCACGAGCCCAGAAGATCGAGGCAGACGACGTAGGTTTGGGCTGCAAATGAGGAGACAATAAAATAGGGGACAATAAAATCGTCTGATTTCCCCCGCTTGTGGATTGCGCAATTCGCAGGACGCAATTTATTCCTGCGTGCGACTGGCTTTGAGGAGTTAGCCTCCTCATTTATGGAGTACGATCTCTCTGGTGTACGGGTCTTCTACATGAACAGTTTCTGCCCTGTGCGTTTTTGCACCCAACCATGCTCTTGTTCTTCGTTGCAACCGCTGCTGCGCTTGGCCTCCGCTCGCCCCTCAATTTCTTTGCTTCAGAGCCTCTACTAGTAGTTGCAAGTGCTTTGCCTTTTCCCCAGTGGCTTACCGATTTCACCGGTCTCAGGGAATGGCCTGGCCTTGAACCTCCCTACATTCCCCTAGACTTTGTTCGCCTCAATTTCATTCCAGAGCCGGCATACCTGGTCCACGAACAAGGAGACTGTCTGAGTCAGAACAACAACCCCAATTTCTGCTCGTTTGACTGCTTCAATTGTGTGGCTTCAGACGACATCTACACCTGTCCACAGCTCAGCCAGACATTTGACGACGGGCCTCTGCCCCTCACCCCCACCTTGACCAAACTGCTCACGTGCAAAACCACTTTTTTCACCATTGGTGTGAACGTGGTTCGGTACCCACAGATATACGCAGACACGGCAGACAAGGGCCACATCATGGGCTGCCACACGTGGTCTCACCGGTTTCTCCCGGGCCTCACCAACGAGGAAATTGTGGCGCAGATCGAATGGGCCGTATGGGCAATGAATGCGACTTATGGGCATCTTCCCAAATGGTTCCGTCCCCCGTATGGCGGTATCGACAACAGGGTCCGAGCAATCGTGCGGCTGTTTGGAATGCAAGCGGTGCTTTGGGATTATGACACCTCTGACTGGCGTTTGTCAGAAGACCCCACCCGCCTGGATGGTGACGTTTACGCGGGCGTGGCTGAATTTGCACGGAAAACGAGTAACAGAGGATTGATTTTGGAGCACGACACAGTGGACCGCACGGTGAATTTGGGGATACATCTTCACCGGCAATTGGGCCCTAACCAACTCACCGTGCCGCAATGCGTAGGAGGGATCGACTACTTAAAGACCTTTCCTCGTCCACAGTGGTGATTGTGCAATATACCAATGGATATAACTTTGGTAAATCACCTGACTGTAGATCACGCGACAGCAGTCGCAGACAAAAACCCACTCACGACTTCTTGGACCTCGAACGGCCTATTCATTCTTTTGTTCGTTATGCTCGTGCGTATGGCTCTTCCCAGGTGATTCGGCTCGACGGCACGTGTTTTTGTCCGTTGCAATTGCTGTCATGCCGGCACGTTTGCCTTCTTATTTTTTTAGCTCAGCGAAGGAATCTCTAAACGCTTTCATTGAAGATTGTGATGCGCCAGAAGTGTTGTGTTGGTGTATGTTCTACCCAATGGCCTGCTTCTTCAAGAAGCGAAGATGCATCTGACCCTGTCCAGTTGACGGCACTTTCTTTCTAAGAACATCAGTACCTCCCTAAAGAACATCTTGACTGGGACAGTGGGTGGCTGGATACTATGGGTAACGTAGGGTGAAGAACTGCCCGTGTGGCTTTCTTGAGTCAGACCACCGTTCAAACGAGAGCGGATTTTTTCTGCTTTCAAGGCTATCCTAGAACTTTTTCCGGCTCACTAAAAGACTTGTCTTTCTATATGCTGGAAACTAGTTCCGGCGCAGATAACCGTGATTGGAGGTGGTATTGAAGCTGGAAGGTCAGACAATGTATGTTTTTTCTGTCCAATGACGAAATAAGAAATTGCACCCAAACGTTTCCAGTCACTACTTCACTGTCACGGCAACACAGATATCACAGTTGCAATTTCTACAAAACCTGTTTCCTTTTGCTTTAAGTGCTTTCGTTTTCTTGAAAAATATGGTTCTCGGACCTCGAAAGCATATGTGCGGACTGGTTATTCTTTGTTTCTACGGCCTTACTCAAGACTCGGACCTTCACGACATTTCGGGCAATATCACGTCACACCTTCAATTTCTCGTTTCAGGCATTCTGGGACAGCTCCAGAAAGAACCGAGGCTGAGAACAAGTAACCTAGGCTATCCCATTGATGGATTGATCCAATGCACCAGAACGGCTGTATGTTAGCGTGAAGATTCTCGTTCGCCAAAGTTCCGGGAGTCATGAGTACTGAAATCGAAAAGAGGTGAGTCTTTCACCGCTTACAGTTTTTGGGACAAAACTGCCATTGTGTTTGCCAGTGGCCGGCATCTGGTTAAGAGAGAGAACAGATTTGATGGGTCCTTCCTTTTTCAGTATGTGTAATTCTTGGGAAATGCTTTTTGGAAAATACTAACAGGAAATCCGTACTCCTTGTGCGTTTGATTGCGCATATGCTTATTCTCTACCTGTAACTAACTCCTGACAGAATGCTTCTGCGTGTATGAACCTCGGTTCTTCCGCAGAGCCTTTTGCGTGAATCTTCTGCTTGTATTGTCCAAAGGGGCCACAATCGAATGCACTGAACATTCAACTGACACTAAACTTTTGCTCACCCTACTCTCTTCAAAATGGACAGACACTGCGTTTTAGATGGGAAGCGGTGCGTGTCGTAAAGAACGCGCCTTGTCCGTTTTCGGTTCAATTTTGCCTATTCCATGAATTTGTCTTATGCAATGTCATTTCAGGAAATCCTTCATTGTAGTATGCAAATTCCCTACACATAAGATGATGTACTGCTAGTGGCTCCTGTATTCGAGCTGCAGAGGGACTTCAAGAAGCAATGCAATGTTGGATTCTATACATGAAGAACAAGGCATGTTTTCAGAGTATCGAAAAAATTAAATTTTCGAAGGATCACAAGGCTCTCCAAATACCAATAAACGTATACCAATCATTGCAACTTCCAACAACAAGAACTAAAGTCTTCCACAATGAAGCCTAAAGAGGCTAACTGAAACCTGAAGGAGATTTGCTGACAGAAGATCTGACTTCTTCGAATTTACAGTGATGGGCTTGGCCATTAGCCGCACGACTGAATTAATCTATTAGTACAAGGTTAAACAATAACACACTTGACGCCGCATCCGCTCTCCTCTGCCTTCTCTGTCTTCTGAGATATTTGCTGCTTGGCTCTCTTCTCCACTGTATGAACTTTCTGTTCTTCCTTTTCTTCCTTTTCATCTGAGTGCTCAGAGCTGGACGAAACTGGATCAGAAGAGAATTTAATGGCAAGGTCGGTGAAAGATTCACCTTGAATGTTGGCAATCTTCAATTCCAATGCAGAGGGTTGTCTGGAACCATCGCCAGCAGCAAAGCAGACAGCACCATATGGAGTACCACCGTGGACCTCGTCCAAGTTGGTGATTTCAGCAAAAGCCTTGGCGTAACCCAATGGGATGTAAATCATTCCGTGGTGGGCAATGATAGACATGAAGTTTCTCAAAGTGGCTTCCTGGCCACCACCCGGGGAAGAAACTGAAGTGAAAATTCCAACTGGCTTTCCGTACAAAGCACCAGAAGCCCACAAGCCACCGGTCTGACCGAAGAAGTCAATCATTTGAGCTGGCAAGTTTCCAAAACGAGTTGGGTAACCGAAAATGAAAGCATCGTAATCGACCAAAGTCTCCATTGTGGCCTCTGGGAATTCGGCCTTTGATGGAGCGTACATTTTGTCCAAAACTTCAGTTGGGAGGGTCTCCTTCACCTGGAAAATGTCAACTTGGGAAGCCTTTCCGGACTTCTCCACACCCTCCTTGACCGCCTTGGCCATGGTGACGACGTGTCCATACGTGGAGTAGTAGATGATTGCAATCTTCATGATGGGGTACAAAAAAACGAGGGATCCGCCGAATAAAAGCAAACTCGCGCGGATTACTAACTATTTGTCAATGCGAACAGAAGGTCTGAATTTGTCAGGATTATGCAACAACGGCACCTTGAGCGCATCCTGTGCATTTGTAAGAATTAGTAAAAAGAACAGACACTGCCGCGCCGCACGTTCTGTGCCGGAATTATTAAGCTTTAGTCAACAAGAAGCGCACCTGCGGTGAAGTATATAAGAAATCCGGTGGACCTTCAATTTGTCCTCATCAAACACAATGGCTCCAAAAGTTGCAATTATCATTTACTCGATGTACCACCACGTCGCTACCATGGCAGAATCTGTCAAGAAGGGTATCGAGGCTGCTGGTGGATCTGCAGAGATTTTCCAGGTGCCAGAGACCTTGCCTCAAGAGGTTTTGACTGCTATGCACGCTCCTGCAAAGCCAGACTACCCAATTGCCACATTGGCCACTTTGACCGAGCACGACGCTTTCTTGTTCGGTGTTCCAACCAGATTCGGTAACTACCCAGCCCAGTGGAAGTCTTTCTGGGACTCCACCGGTGGATTGTGGGCTTCCGGTGCCTTGTACGGTAAGGCTGCCGGTTTCTTCGTTTCCACTGGTACTCCAGGTGGAGGACAAGAGACCACCATTGTTAACGCTTTGTCAGTGTTGGTCCACCACGGTATCATCTACATTCCATTGGGTTACGCTAAGGCCTTCGCTCAAATCACCAACTTGAACGAGGTCCACGGATCTTCTCCATATGGTGCTGGTTCCTTCGCTGGTGGCGATGGATCTAGACTGCCAAGTGCTTTGGAGTTGGAGATTGCCGAGATCCAGGGTAAGTCTTTCTACGAGCTTATCCAGAAGTTTTAAAGAAACGATAGAGTCCAGGGGTTTTACGACGCCGATATAATAGAATTCAATAACTTATGCATCTGATCAGAGCTGTATGGCAGTGTAAGCGCATATCCCCATTGGAAGCAACGTTCCCAACTCTCATGCATGTAGGGTAAGACTTTCTACGAGCTTGTCCAGAAGTTTTAGAGAAGACGATAGAGTCCAGGGGTTTTACGACGCCGATATAATAGAATTCAATAACTTATGCATCTGATCAGAGCTGTATGGCAGTGTAAGCGCATATCCCCTTTTGGAAGCAACGTTCCCAACACTCATGCGTCTCAGTAGACCTTGCATATATCTGTCCCGAATAGGTTGGCCGATCGTTCAGGAAATGACAGCAAATTAGTAATTCCTCCCCGCAGTGCCTATAAAAAGGGGAGCCCAGCCGTGCAATTGTCCTCCATCAAAAAATGGCTAAAGTTGCAATCGTCATCTACTCTATGTACCACCACATTGCCACCATGGCAGAGTCGGTCAAGGAAGGAATTGAATCGGCTGGAGGAACCGCTGAGATTTTCCAGGTGCCAGAGACTTTGCCCCAGGAAGTGTTGACCAAAATGCACGCTCCTGCCAAGCCAGACTACGCCATTGCCACCTTGAGCACATTGACCGATTACGATTACTTTGTGTTTGGCATTCCAACCAGATACGGTAACTTCCCTGCCCAATGGAAAGCCTTCTGGGACACCACTGGAGGATTGTGGTTTTCGGGTGCTTTGCAAGGAAAATTGGCCTCTGTTTTTGTCTCCACTGGTACTCCGGGAGGAGGACAAGAGGCTACTGTGATGAACACATTGTCCACGTTGACCCACCACGGAATCATATATGTTCCATTGGGATACGCTAAGTGCTTTCCTGAAATCACCAACTTGAAAGAGGTCCACGGTTCTTCTCCATGGGGTGCAGGCACCTTTGCTGGACCCGACGGATCCAGACAGCCCACTGATTTGGAGAAGAAGATTGCCCACATCCAGGGAGCCTACTTTTTCGAGACTGTTTCCAGGCTCAAGTGATTCAGCAAGTTATAACTCAAGCAGTTCAGAAAGTTGTAGCAATGAAGCAAGTCATGATTCAACCAGCTCACCTACGAATGATTCTACACCAGGTTATTTTAGTGACTTTAACAATCTAGTCGTATTCTAGTCGTATTCTAGCTATGGAGAAATCCGACTCATTTCCCACTCTCCCTTCACATCGTCCCTCGTGTATGTGATTCTGTCGTGCAATCTGCTCATTCCTCCTTGCCAAAACTCTATTTCAAGAGGAACAATGCGGACACCTCCCCAGTTTTCGGGACATGGGATTTCGTGGTCACCGGAAGCTTCGAATTTCTTCTCGTAATTCTTGTAAAACAGATCCAACTCGTCTCTGGAGTCGATCACCTGACTCTGTGGAGACGCCCACGCTCCAATTTTTGAGCCTCTAGGCCGGGTTTGGTAGTACCGTTCCGAGGTTTCTCTGGTCACTTTCTCCATGACTCCCTCCACCCGCACCTGTCTTTGGATGTGTGGCCAGAAAAAGTTGAGCGAGGCGTACTTGTTGGAATCGTAGTCTTTGGATTTCTTCGACGTTTCCCAGTTGGAGTACACAATGAACCCGTGAGAGTCCAATTCTTTGAGTAAAACCACTCGCGACGAAACTCTTCCAGAAGGCAATCTGGCGGTCGAAAAAGTGGTGCTCTCGGGGATTACCGACAGTTCCTTGTCTGTTGTGTTTTTGGCGTCGTCAAACCATCTGTGGAATTGTTCAATAGGATTGGGGTCGATTTCCGACTCGTTCAAATGGCCCTTGTTGTACTGGTACGTGGGAGGTGCAAAGATGATGGGATTCTCGGGAACGTCGATGCTCATTGTTCTGATGTTTGAAATCCGGGGAATCCGCAGCGAAGTTGCGGATTTAAATACGACTGAGCTCAACAAGGTGGAATGATTCTTATCGGTGTGTGCAGAACCCAATGAAAATATGTCACTCCAGACGGTCATGTGAGTACAGTCATTTCTATAGAATTCCGTCGTCATGATCGGCGCTAATTGTGGGTCCAACCAACGAATGCTGGTTGTCGTATCCCATTGTGCTAGTAAAGTTTCCCAAATTTTTGAAGTTGCAGGCGCTGCTTGGAAGAAATCGCTGTCAATTCGTAGCAGTTCCCAGCTTACTCCAGATCTACGTCAAATCCAAAACTGAATGTCAGCCCCAGACTCAACTTCTGCCATTTCTCACTCTTGCCTGTAACCTTAGCCAATTCCAGCTTTTCAATCCTGTCCAACTCTGCCAACCCTGCGTCCAAATCTTCCACTCCAACCAACAATTTCTTGAACAACTCAAAAATGGGCATGGGAGGAAGACCATGGATTTCCCCACAGTCTTCCGTTTGCAAGAAGTCGTGCAAATTAAGTTCTTCGTAGCGAGCAGCGTACTGTCTAATCTTGTCCATATCTTCATCGTTCGAGTCACTGAATCTGGCAACCACTTCGTCAAGAGCCTCCTTCACTTTCGAAGGACGGAACCCGGATATCTGAGTGGTTTTGTTCTTCAAGAAGTGCAACGCGTGCCCGAGTTTCACCCGAGGAACGAAGTTTTGCGTCAAGGCCACGGAATCGTCCAAGTTAATCACCATGTGCCACCAGCCACTGGGCACATGCATGCACTCGCCGGGGAAGGTGATGGCGATGTGTGCGTCTTGCTTCACTGCATCGTTGTAGAACCCAGAAATCACCCATTCGGCAATTCCCACCGGACTTGTCACTTCACTTTCTTCTTCGTCAGTGCCCACGCCAGGAGGGGTTACTCCTGGAGGAAACATGACCCAAATCTTGCGTCCACATAGGGCTGTGTTCCATGCAGACGTGTGGTTCGGGTCCTTGTGGAAAGTCGACCCAGACCTCTCCGATCCTATGATCAACCATGCATGGTCAGGACGACACTCGCCAAAGACGGTGAAAAGATCCTGCTGAAACACTTTCGGAGCTTTGTACTCTTTGCGGAGCGTTTTCATGGCCTCGCTGTTGCAGTCGAATAAATAGAGCGGACTCTCGTCACAGTTCTTGGCAAGGTACTGAGAGTACAACGAAAGAGGCCATTGGACGGCTTCTTGGCGAAACTTGACGCCAGCGAACCGTTTTAGGAGCAACTCCAAGTTCCACCGGGGCCAGCGTGTTTCGCTGCTGTTTGTGAGAATAAACGGAAGGCTGCTCCAGTTTGCGTTGAATTCCTCCTGCAACAATTGAGTCTCGTCGAGTCGGGGAATTCTTCCGGGTGGCAAATCGAGAAAGGTGCCTGCCAAGGCGTCTTTGTGGTAGATTTCCTCCTCGGCAATCACTTTCTGGAAGAGCTCGTCGTAGTTCACCTGTGCACATTGAAAAGGTCTGTACAAGACGTCTGAGCACACCAAATTGCCCGAAAGTTGCACTTTGGCCAGGTATTTCTCCTCGATTCCCAACACGCTGAGTCTCCACGAGCCACGCCACGTTAGCTGGATGTCCTGGCCCTTTTTCTCGAGCATTTGGGCCTTTTGCGTATGGAATTTCTTCCAGAGATCTTCGTCGTAGAGATATGCGTACATCACTCGGGATGTGTGGGATAGTGCTTTGAGAGAGGCTGCATCGTCGACGTATCCAAGAAGATCCATGAAAACTTCCTCTGGAAGCAAGGAAAACAACCCCATTTGGGCATTCTTCGCTAGACCCTTGGGATTGTCAAAGTACATGTTTCCCAGTGGACGAACATTTAGAGGGTGGTGAGCTGCAGCTGAGAGTGTGGAGATGGTTCGGAGATTGTTAGGATACACCTTTCTCTTTTTGTAGCTTGGTTCTGGCATCTTCAATGTATTGGAAGCTGGAAGTGATAGGAATGATTTCACAGTTGGTGTTCTGGGAGGTCGGAAGGAGCTTGTATTGGACAGTGAATGTGTCAGCGGTTCTAAGAGTTTCTTGGTGTAAGTGTTCTGGTAGAAGCTGGAGAAGATGGTAAGATGCAAAAACTTTTTTCGCAATCAACAGATCGGACCATTTTAGGGACGGAAGGTGAGAGCAGGATAAGTGGTGATTGGGAGTCATGGCGAAAGAGAAGTTGTGGAAAAATACGCTTGGGAAAGTTGTCGTTTTGTTTAGAAGGAATAAGTTGTTTTGCAACTTTCCGTTAATCCTGTCAATATTTCTCGAATATTGGTAAATACTCCACATGGTTAGAAAAGGTGTGTTAAATTGGAAGCGGGGAAAGAACGATAGAAACAGGATCCAATATTTGGACAAGAGGAGCCAATTTAAAGCAAGCGACTGATGGCAGCTGAGTTGAGGTTCTTGGTGTTCAAGGGCAGATCGCACTTGACTGGGGCCAAAATGCGCAAGTCGGCTGCGAATTACTGGCAAAGAAAAATTCAGACGGCTACTGCAAAAAAATCAATAACTACCTAGAGTAGAAACAATAGGACAGTGGCAAGAACGCAATCTTAGGACAGCGAATTCTGAAAATGGAAGCTCTTGAACACCTCTTGCTCTGTAATATTGAATGAAGAGTTCTCTCGTTTGAACAGATCCTCTCGTGTTCCAGTTGGCATGCTCCAACTGCCGAAGACCAACTTCTTGTTGCAAATGCAGATGTGGCTTATGAGAGATCCTCTCACATTCATAATGAATCATTGCGAGTAAAGTTCTGATGAAAAGGAAAATTGCGAGGTTCAGGTGACAAATCACTGGCACCTATCAAGACTGGTGAGAGTTCAAATTCTGCCTCCTCTCTACACCTGGCCTTCACCCTCTAACAGTACTGTTGCATTCTATTTACATTACTTCTTCTTCAACTGGTCCAAGTTGTACATCAAAGGCTCCTCTCTCTTAGGAACCCACTTCTTCTGCTTCAATTTCAACTCCTCGTCCCTCAAGTACTTTCCTGGATAGATGATCTTTTCATCGACAGGGTCCAAGTTGGCCTGAGGCTTTTCCACTTCTCCCAAAAGCTCCTTCTTTTTGGCCTTCAAAAACGACCGGATCTCGGCAAAACAGTGCATGCACATGAAATGGGATCTCTTGACATGGCCACACCCCGGGCATCTGCCCAAATTCTCAAGATGCTGGATCTGCTTGTCTCCTGGTGCATACAACTTTTCTCTTGTTCTCCGGTGAGAAGGTCTTTTCTTTGGAACGGCTTTCAAGATGGTACCGTTGTCAATCATGAAGGGAGGCCTTCCTTTGTTCTGTTCCATCTGCTCCTTCAATTCTTCTAGTCTTGGGTCGATGGATATCTGTGATTTTTGCGGGAAAAAGAGCCCGAGTGGAACACGGGGCAATGCAATGGAAATGGCTCCGAAGTAGGACACCACCGTGGGGAGAACCCCGAATCTGGCTGCTAGCATGGTGTTGGATGGAGAAGTTGATGAATTTTTAAGGTTGAAGAATTTTTGGCGCGAGCACGTGACGACCAAAGTGGAGTTGGCCAGGCAGTTAGACAAGGAGAGTCGACATCGCTGCATCGGTGATTTGGAACAAGAAAGGGAACGGTTGGATTACGTTTGTGTGATATGAGAGGTTGTTGGAGTCAGTGGCCACTTGACGGATTACATTACATCAATTTGGCATCTTTGAAGTCAGTTATGGTTCTTCGGGTATTCTGAAGTAACCGTATCGTTTCACGTTGGGGGCGATTGACCATGCTGTTGGAGGGAAACCATACTGGTGGAGGGAGATCATATTGGTGGAGAGTGAGTGAGACGGAGCCCACTGGACAAGATCACGTGACATAGAAATCAAAGAGACGAAGAAAAGAGAACAATTCTGCAGACCACCGGAAGACGAGGAGATGACTCTGCTTTGGACGCGGTGAGCTCCCGATCGTGGCCCTCTGATCGGGTCCCTTGGACTTTTCACGTGATGATTGACGAAGGACAGATGCAGCTGTTGACAATTTCAATTTAAGACGTTGAACCATTTTCAAATTGTACAGGTATTCCAATGAACATTTAGTCGTTGAACCATATTCAAATTGTACAACATTGCATTGAAGTTCCGTCTTGAGCTAATAGGCTGATTCTGTCATGTGCGTTTCGCGCCAGAATGCGTGCACCCTTCAAACGCGTACGAAAACAACTTTGTGAACACAACAACTCCAGCTCTTCACCATGTCCATTCACGTAGACGAAACGGTGTTTCAGCCAAAACAATATGTCGGTTTCGACACGATCACCTCGCAGATCGAGAACAGATTGTTGAAGCGCGGATTCCAATTTAACATTATGGTGGTGGGCCGCTCCGGGTTGGGCAAAACCACGTTGGTTAACACATTGTTCCTGTCGAAATTGGCCACCACAACCGGGCGCCGCAGCCACGAAGAGCCCGCCGAAAAAACCACGGAAATCAAGGTACATTCGCATGTTTTGGTTGAAAATAACGTCCGTTTGAACGTCAACGTCGTGGACACGCCCGGGTTCGGCGACCAGATAAATAACGAGAAGTGCTGGGAGCCGTTGGTCAAATACATCAAGGAACAGCACTCTCAGTACTTGAGAAAGGAATTGACGGCACAAAGAGAGCGTTTCATTCCAGACACAAGAGTGCACTGCATTTTGTACTTCATCCCGCCCAACGGAACCAAGTTGAAGGCGTTGGACGTGCAGGCGTTGAAAAAGTTGAGCGAAATCGCCAACGTGGTGCCTGTCATTGCCAAATCTGACTCTTTGACCTTGGGCGAGAGAGCCACGTTCAAGAGAGTGTTGCAGAACGACTTCATCAGCCACAAGTTCAACATGTACCCTTACGACAGCGAGGAGTTGTTTGAGGACGAGAAACAGCTCAACGAGGACATCAAGCTGTTGATTCCGTTCGCGATCGCCGGCTCCGAGAAGGAGTTCGAGATCAACGGCGAAATGGTGCGAGGCAGAAAGTCCAAGTGGGGAGCCATCAACATCGAGGACGTCTCGCAGTGCGAGTTTGTCTTTTTGAGAGATTTCTTGACCAGAACCCATTTGCAGGATTTGATCGAGACCACGTCGTTGGTGCACTATGAGACCTTCCGTGCCAAGCAGTTGATTGCGTTGAAGGAGAACGCCTCGAACCCAAACAGGCAGTCCAACCCTATTCCGAAGACGAATGGTGCTGCCCCTGCAACTTCAGCCACACCCGCCACGCCAGTGTACGCTGGCCAGTCCATGGTGACGGCCGTTTCGCAGAACACGGTTTCGAGTCTTAACGGCGACGCCAAAACCTCGGTCTCCAGCAACACGTTGTACCGTTAATAGCTAACATAGAGATTGTGTACATCCTGCAGCTGGCCGTCCCGATCGGGAAGCTTATCATGGTTACGCACCGATGGGCGATTTCTCCTTTTATCTCGAAAACATTGATCAAACAGATCTGCACTATTTGGCAATCCACGATCTGACAGCTATCTCCCCATTCAACTGCACCAACCATGACAAAAGCCTACATTACTCTTTTGGCCAGCGAATCCTATGTCCCTGGAGCCCTTACCTTGGCCAAAACATTGAAGCATTTGGAAACAAAACACGACATTGTCGTTTTGTTGGACCTGACAAGCATTTCGAAGGAATCGCTCAAGTTGGTGTCCGAGGCGTTTGACTTGGTGATCCCGATTAACGACAAGAAATTGCTTGCTCCTGTGGAGGCTGTTGCTTCCAAGCTTGGAAGAAAGGAACTCTCCATCACCTTCTCCAAGATGTTGCTTTGGAACTTGGACTACGACAAGTTGATCTACCTCGACTGTGACACTTTGCCGTTGAAACTGTTGGACCATCTTTTCGAGAAATACGACGATCTGGTTTCCACGGAGGTGGTAGCGTCTCCCGATATTGGATGGCCGGATATTTTCAACTCGGGCCTCATGATCGTGACCCCGAACAAGACGGTTTTCGACAAGTTGATCGAGTTTTCTGCTGCTTCGGACTCTTCTTTCGACGGTGCTGACCAGGGCTTGCTCAATGAGTTTTTCCATCTTCAAAAGAACGGAAACACTTGGACCAGGCTTCCTTTTGTGTACAACGTCACCCCCTCGACCAACTACCAATACTTGCCAGCTTTGACTCGTTTCTCCGACGAAATTCATCTTGTTCACTTCATTGGAGCCCAGAAACCTTGGCACTATAAAGGTGCAGACAAGGACGACTTCCAGAAATTGTGGTGGGCCAAGTTCAACTCGTTCTACACCGAGGAAGCCACTCGCATCCAGTTATTGAGCACTGTTCCTGGCGAAGGTTACAACTTGGACTTCAAGAAATTAGTCAACCAGTGGGACGAAGAAAGCCCGCTTCCACACTTGGACACATTGTCTGTAACTGAGGCCAACAAGATCTTCCCCTGGGAGCGGAGAGACGCAGTTCAACCAACCAGGGTGTTCCAACCTGTGAGTTATTCGAACGAGGCTGGCCAAAAGGAGACTGGCCAAAAGAAGGCTGTGAAGGTTGCTCTTGAGGGAGCTTCCCCTGTATTGTCTTCGAAGAGCGAGCCTTTGAAGAACTCTTACCATCAATTCAATGGGACGACCGAGTTCAATGCCGACAAGTCCTTTGAGGAGGTGTCGAAGATGCCCTTGAAGTTCTTGACCAAGAAGAAGGAGGATTCGAAGAAGTGATGAGTTCTTTTTTCTTTTTGGCTTACAAATTTCAGCATGTTCGGTTCTGGGTGTCAAGCGTGTTCTCTTTAAGCTGTCATGCTCGGCCTGGCTGTTGTTATTCCCACCCCCCTCTAATTCTTGGTTTCCGGCGTTTGTTTGTCGAATTTCTTATGTTCTCTTAAGGTTGTCTTTGTTTGTCTTCCTTGGCCTAATCTCAGCCTCTCTATTGTAATAATACATTGTGCCCTAGAATGTTAGCAAGAGCCCTAGGAATATTTATCTGAGGATTACGTAGTTGCCGCGGAAGTTGGAGTTGGATGTCTTCAGAGTTTTCGATGGAAGCGTGTTTTCCCTGATACCCGTGAAATTCCGTTCGGAGCAGCATGTAATTTCAACTCAAACAAAGGTGCAATGTCTTCAATCAATTGCTCTTGGGAACCGGTTTGTTTCCAGACTTTTTGCCAAAACTCTCCACCATTTACGTATTGTCAAGCAACATGGGATGATGGGTGATTTTCTTTATTGTAAACTCTGGGAGTATGGGGAAAATGCTCATAGGTGACAGGAATAATTCCCGTTGCCGGATCTGAGAGACCGACAATACCCTTCGGGGTCACACTGTATTGTCTGCATAGGCAACTCTGCAAGTTGATCGGACACCAGCGAACAGGAAACTAGGATAGGCCATATGTTATGAAGTCCCTACAGCTTCTTCCAAGTAGTCCTATTGATACGCTGAAATTAGAGTTTTGAGTTCTTGAACTGCGACAAGAACAACTCTGATCTTTGGACGAATCTCCTGCCGTTTTGTGGAGGAAAGAAAGTATTGTTTGGGGTTTGATGATGGAAAACGGAGCATTGAGACCTGACAATTGACGGATCTTCATTCTTCCAAAAAGGTAACGGTGCGGTTAACATTCAGGGCATCCCAGAAATTAGTGATTTGAGACCGCATGGTTAGGGGTAATATTGGGGATGTGAAAACATACAGATGAGTTGCTCAACGCACAGTCTTCATCCTGGAGAAATGCCGCATTCGAGTTTAGAACCAACGACAGGATTTGAGAGCCAAAGCCTTCAGTTTCGTCCTTAGATTCGCCTGATCTTGACGCACAACCCTTTCTCCCTTTCGATGAAGCGGTAGGATTTGCTATCTCCTGTATGTTCCATGGTCTGATGATTTCCTAAATCTACAATGATCATTGATAAAAATAGGGCGAAGTGGGCAACGATTGCAGCTAAGTTCCCATATGTGTTCTTCATGCAAGCACATTGGTACTTATACGGTATGCAATGCGGTAAGCGAGAGGTGCATGTGAGTGTAGAGTTTATTTTGGGAATCCGCCCCGAATTACAGGTGCGTCTTCAGATTCATCGATTGCCGAGAATTACTGTGAGTGATGAAAGAATCTTTTCAAAACTAGGAGCCGCGGAAGCAACCCTTCATGCATAATCATGCAGGTAGATTTCTGAATCGAGACAAAGCGCAACTTTTGCCAAGATTTAGCTGTCAATTGGTGCGCAGTAAATCGGGCCACTGAAGTCGTCAAGTGAAAATAGATGTGCTCCTGCATAAATCAGTATTTTTGACACTTTCCTCAATCCCCAATTGTCAACTACTTACAGATGGTTACTCTTCATTGCCTTGCGGATGTGTGTCTCATTCCAATTGGAACAGGAACAGCTTCTGTTCTGGACGAAGTTGCTGTGATCACGCAATTGGCCAGAGCGTCCTCGTTGCAGTGCACATTGCACTCTGCCGGAACCACGATTGCTGGGCCGTGGACCGAAGTTATGGAGTTGATTGGCCAGTTCCACGAGGTCTTGCACGAAAGAGGGGTTGTTCGCATCCAGAGCGACATCCGCGTGGGCACCAGAACGGACAAGTCTCAGAAACCGCAGGACAAAATTGACGTTGTTGAACGGAAGTTAAAGGAGATGAAGTAGATGGAATTTGACGAAGATGTCAAACCGGGAGTTGTACAAGGCACGAGGCAGGATGAGCAACTGAAAGGGATTTAAGATCTTTGACTTTATTGGTGTTGCTCTCATAGAATTCGAGGTGATCAAATCTCCGCAATTCAACAATCAGCAACTAACACTTCACCAATTAACAATTAACAATGAACGTTTACTAATTCACCAAATATCATTTCCCTTCACTACTCCCATTCTCACTACGGCACTGAAAGCTCCGAACCCTCGTCATTCCTGTGTTATAGACACATCTGAACTCTTCTTCTTGTTCTCTCTAGGGTCCAACAATCGCAGGGTGATATTCTTCTCCTTTAGTAGCTCGTCAATGGTCTCTTCAGTGATCCCCATCAGATCCGGGTCCGCCCAAAACATCTGCCTGGCCAACTCTTGGCATTCTCTGGCATCGAACATCTTGCCGGTGGCTTTGGAGAGGTTTTTTGCAATGTGGTCCCATTTCTCCCTCTCGGCTTCGTCCAATAAACTCTGAAGTAGATCCCTGCCGTCGAACATCCAGCTCAGCAGGTTGTTGTTTCCCTGCTGGCCCACAATCACCTGGTACCTGTTTCTTGCGGCCAAATAAGACCCTACTCCGGTGATGTGGGCGATTTCCTGCCATGTGCGGCCCTCTTGTTTGAGCCTGACGATCAACAGGTCCTGTTCTTTGGTGAACTTGGACTTTCTTCTCGCTTTTCGGAGAGATGTACCTACGGAATCTAGTCTGGTGGGTGCATTAGCCAAAGGAGGCTCGGGGAGAGCCTCGCGTAACCGGTCCATGAAATGAGCTTTTGGGTCTACCGAATCTGTTGGCTGTTCGATGTGTGGGTGTGAGTAGGGCATTCCTAGTACTGGGCCACCAGATTGGTATGGGTTGAAATGAGGAAACATGTTGCTGTTTGGGTTCAGATCGTACTGCTGGTGGGGTGGGATAATCTGGTGGTAGTTCTGGTTCGGATTCTGGAACTGGGTCGGGAACTGGGTTGGAAAATTCTGAGGAAGATTCGGGATCTGGTGGGGTGGGAATTGCGGGAAAGGTACCTGTGCTTGCAGCAGCAGCATGGAGACCGGGTTGAAGAGATGCAGAGGGTCAAACTCTCTCCACTTCTCGTTATACGACATCATGACATGGAGTTTCTGCTCGAGAAGGTGGGAGACGATTTATGTCACTAACAGGGCCGCAGGACTGAGGAAAGAAGAATTCGAGGCAGATACAAAGTTTGGAATGAATACTGGATAGCAAAAGAAGACCTGGATCTCCAATCTATCCAACGACGCATGTCAATGTTCCTTTTTTGAAGATGCATTGAATTGCTGTGCGGGGCGCTTCCGGCAACAGCATCTCCAGCAATACATTAGGTAAGGTTTACGACAATTTTACGAGACCTTTCTGAAAGAAGAATCGCAACTCCATGCAAGCAGTATGCAGTATGTACCGGGCCTCATGCAGATATGCCAATCTAAAAAAAAACCACTTGCACATCTCCCTCTAGAGCTTCAGAGTACTTTCCGCAAATAGCTTCTTCACAATTGCACGCAAAGGCAAGCCAGTTTCCTGCATTTCTTGCTTCCTTGGCTCATCTTTCTTCGCACTTTTGTACCTTTCTTTCCAGAGCGGAATATTTCCCGATTTGGTAATAACGTGAGGAAACTTGGCTTAGTCGATGTCGCCACGCCCCAATATGCACCAGTGCGCATTCTGCATCAAGGATGCACAAGTTGGCTTTAATGTATAGAGAGGAGCTTGATGTTCGTCCCACCTTTGCTGTAATATAGGCCCTCGGCGACTCAACTTGCTTCACCCGATTCTCGCCGAAACGGGCCAGAAAAAGAGCAAAGCCGAAATTGACTTTTGGGAATTTTCTCAGTTCCACGTCCCGGAGATAGTTGATCGCAGGGTTCGCAACCAGAATTGCGCAATTGCATGTTCATACCCCGATGTTTCCAGAACATGCTTGAATCTTTGATGTAATACTTATGCGCAGACTGTTTATGAAATTCCGATTGCCCAGGCTCTTGGAACAAGCGGTTCAGCAGGAGCTTAACATTAGGCGACTGGAATATTTTGAAAAACCAGTGCCAAATCACGGAAGGAACGGGAATAGAGTAGAATAGATGCCGATAAGAACGATTATATACAGGATCAAAACTACACCAGCTTGCATGTGATTCTGAACTCGGACCAGACAGTGAAATAGACAGATGGAAGAAAACCAGTGATATGCAGGCTAAGATCCTGACACTGACTATCCTTCATGTCAGATCAGTGGTGCACAAAGATGAGAGAATGAATTTTGGATGTTCCAGATGAGCTTGAGACTGTATAGCTGTCCACACAAATTTAACTCATTTTTCCTGAAAAACTTTGGTGGGGCGCTCGTTTCCTTTATCATATTGGTTGGTTTTTCCTTTTTACAGTTTTCCTAGCTATACTATGATCGTTGGAAAAATTTTCCTCTTCTCGTGCGATGCCAGCACAACTAAAAACATAGTCACAAATGGCACGGCTGACCCTGCACACCACCTTAGTATGCGCTAACAGGTCACCGCTATGAGTGATTTTGCACCCAAATGAATCTCTACTTAAAGAGTGATTTTGCACCCAAATGCATATGTACATAAAGGCACTTCCCTAAGTTTTCCAGGCATGCTCGACTCTGCCTACACCTTGGTTAGCACGCCAAAGCAATCCAATGCTAATTTCGCCAAAACTTACAGAAAAGTCGACTGGAGAGTCAGCGCTCTCCTCTGTGGAGTGTACTTCCTCCAATTCATCGACAAGTCGCTCTTGAACTACGCAGCCGTGATGGGAATCAAGAAGAACCTCAACCCGAAGTCCAATGAATTCGCCAATCTCGGAACGATATTGTACGTGGCGTACATCGTCGGAGAACCGGTGAGTGCATACTTGTTCCATGTCTTTCCCGCAGCCAAGGTGTTGGGAGTTTACATTGTTTGCTGGGGTGTCGTCATTGTCGGCCACGCTTTCTGCAAATCCTATGCGTCGCTCATGGTGGTGAGAGCACTTTTGGGATTCTTCGAGGCGTGTGTGGCCCCAGGATGCATCATTATCACCGGAATGTGGTACAACAAAACGCAACAGCTCCACCGCACGTGCTGGTGGACTTGTCAGGCCGGAGTGTCCACCATTGTTGGAGGACTATTGTCGTATGCTTTCCAGCATGTGCAAACCAAAGCATTCCAGAGCTGGCAGATCTTTTTCTTGACCATGGGCTTATTCACCATTCTCTTTGGAGGGGTGCTTCTTGTGGTATTGCCCAACAGCCCAGTGGAGTGTAAGTTTCTCAACGAGGAGGAACAGCTCTTGGTTCTTGAAAACATCAGACCAAATCAAACAGGCACTTCCAGTGGCTTCAAATGGGCCCACGTCAAAGAATTGTTGGTACAAGACATTCACACCTGGCTTCTTCTCGCTCTTACGTTGCTTCTGATGATTCCCACGGGTGCCGTTCTCACATTTTCCGTGACCATCATCGCCAACATCGGCTTCTCCAACAAGCACGCAGCCCTTATGCAAATGCCTCTTGGTGTGCTGACGATCTTGGCCATCACCATAGGCACGTACCTCTGTGCTTATTTCGAGGGAAGACACCGCAACCTCATCTTTGTGCTGATGCTCATTCCTGCCATCATCGGGTACATTGTCCTCATTACCTCCACCGACAAAATCGGCCAGCTATTGTCGGTGTACCTCATCAACGTGGGCACATGTGTGATCACCATGCTCTACTCTTGGAATTCGGCCAACACCGCTGGCTACACCAAAAGAGTCGTGAGAAGCTGCTTGACGATGGTGTTCTTCGCCGTGGGTGCTCTTATTGGTCCACAGTTGTTCAGAGTCCAGGATGCGCCTCGGTACATCAGGGCCAAGATTATTCTTTTGGTGATTACGTGCGTTTGTGTTCCGTTGGTGTTTGTTGTGTCCTGGGTTTCCAAGAAGGAAAACGCCAAGAAAGAGGTCTCCAAGGAAGAGGAAGAGGACTGGTTGGCCGAAAAGGGAGAAAACTACCAGTTCTTGGACTTGACAGACAAAGAGAACATCAAGTTCAGGTACTCGTACTGAGCGGACTCTCCAAGTCGCTTCAACTTTCATGCAATACATTCGAGGCTTGCCTCATGCGATAAATAATGATCATAGCTTCCCGCTAATCTCCAATAAATAGGTCTTGAAGTATTCAAAGCTGACAAGTGTCACGGCACTGGCCGGAACCGTCCGGGCCAAATTGGTGAAGTACCCGGTGTAAAAGCCCTTGACTCCCTCCTTCTTGAATATCTTAGCAACTGTCTGAGACAAGCTGCCCTCGGGGGACGCCGTGTCCTTGCGCATTTGCATTCTGGTTCGTAGAATCTCGTGCGGATATGTGACGGTGCTGGCTATCATTTTGGATCCAGACGACGCCACTATGAGCCTCCATAGTTTGTTCTCCAGCGAGTGCGAGAAATCTTCGATCTTCCCCACGCGAAGAGACTTCTTGAACGCCTCATACACCGGGAAATGGATGCCCACATGGATCAACCCAAACAACGACGGAACGAGTCCGCTGTAGAACACGCGCAACCCTTCGTTCTTGTACATTTTGCGGAACGCATCAAGCGTCCCGTTGTAGTACACCTTTTCCTGTCCTGTCTGGATCATGAGTCTTGTCTTGACCACCCAAATCGGGTTTACTATGATGGACGACGCTGCTCCTGCGGTCAACGACGCGGCAAAGTGGTTTAATGAGTCAACAGACATTCCCCAATGCTCGCGGAAAAACCCTGGATAAAAGCCCTTGGCCCGTTCGTAGATGGTGAAGTATATTGTCCAAGTTGGCAAGTACCCAATGGTCACGGCCACTACACCTCGGTACAACCCGCGGACTCCTTCTTCCTTGACAATCGTCCGGAAAGCACTCAAAAAATTGCCGTATCTGTTGTTGGCTCCTTGAGCCTGGAGTCTTGTTTTCACCACATCCAAGGGACAAACCACCACGCCAGCGAGAAAACCCGAGGCCGCTCCGGCCATTGTAACCAATTGTGTTTCGGACATTCTCGTGAGAAACAGTGGCGCATTGACCTTCCCTAGAATTCCGAAGCGATGTTTGACGGAAAAAGACGGCGAGTTGGACCCTCGGAACTCCATATCTTCGCCTTGCACGATATCAGAGAAATCGTGGCGGTCGTGTCGAAGGTCCTCGGCACGTTTGGACATTGCTGCAGTGAAGATGTTGGGTATGCTGACGATGAAATCGTAAGAACGGCTCTAAAATGCGGTCCACAGGAGGTTTTTCTATCAAAGCAAACAAAAATTAAATATACAACTCGCAGTTCATAGTGGTGCAGACCAGCAGAGAGGGTGGAAGAAGAAGGTGTAAGCGAAGTATTTTGTCTGCGGATCGGATTCCATTAAGATAAACACGGGATGTACGGGTGTTTCATTCGTCGGGACGGGTTCTGTTTTGGGTAGGAAAAAGGGCTATGGTGGTTTGAAGCGTGGTGGTTGGCTTTGAATATGGTTGTACGGTGCAAATTTCCGGTCGGGGTATTGACCCTTGACAGATTTGACAGAGTGCGACATTTAAACGAGAAGCATCTTAAGCGAGCGGAAAGATGAAAACAATCGTTGAAAAAAAAAAAAAACTTCCGATTTCAGAAAGGAAATTCCCAGGACAAGACCACGCATATCTCACCTTCACCAATAGACTTCTTCTTTTCACGATCTGCGTATCCTGTTTCTGCCTTGGGCATCACAGAGCAGCACCTGCACACAATTGTTTACAACTGTACGGATGTTCCGGAGAGGTCCGAAGGACCCTTGTGTATTTTGAGAGTGGCTTTAAGGAGTACCGAATCAGGACTGCCGGCATTTAACCCTGTCAATTTAAGGTTCACTGAATTCCACCACGTCTGATAAGAACGACACTTGTGTCTGTCCCGCAACCACCTCTCCCTTGGTTTCTCTTTTCCTCATGCATCACTTCTCTACTCCTAAAGCAGGACCCAATTCTCTTCCTCCCCCCTTCTCTCAAACCCTCAGTAAATGCGCGCAATGCTGGCTCGGCATAATCGGCATTCGGAATTATAAAAGGCAAGGATTTCCCACACTTTTCTCATCACCATGGCCAAAGACAACCTTGCTGATGCCATCGTGCAACCCTTAAGCGACAAAATCTCTCAATTGACGGGAGCAGTTCCGAAGCCTCCTAAGAAAGGCATCCACCTTTTTTCGAAGGAATACTACGCTGCATGCACCATAGGAGGCATAATCGCTTGTGGACCCACCCATTCGGCCGTGACCCCGCTTGATTTGGTCAAATGCCGTCGTCAAGTGGACGCAAAGCTCTACACGTCCAATATTCAGGGGTGGAAATCCATCTTGAAAACCAGAGGAGACTCCATCTTCACGGGTGTGGGTGCGACCTTTATCGGGTACTCGTTGCAAGGTGCCGGCAAGTACGGATTCTATGAGTACTTCAAGAAAACATACAGCGATTTGGTGGGGCCAGAGGTGTATGCCAAGTACAACACAGGCGTGTTCCTCGCAGCGTCGGCCTCAGCCGAGTTTTTAGCCGACATTGCCTTGTGTCCATTTGAAACCATCAAGTTGAAGACACAAACCTCGATTCCGCCATTTGCCAATTCTGTGTTTGACGGCTGGTCGAAAATCACCGCCGCAGAAGGCTTGGGCGGCTTGTACAAGGGCATAGGCCCGCTTTGGGCCAGACAGATTCCGTACACCATGGTGAAATTCGCATCCTTCGAGAAAACCGTCGAACAAATCTACCACTACCTAGGAAAACCAGTTTCTGCGTACACCCCGTTGCAGCAGACCGGCGTTTCCTTTTTGGGAGGTTACATTGCCGGTATTTTCTGTGCCGTGGTGTCGCATCCTGCCGACGTCATGGTGTCGAAAATCAACACCACCAAGAAAGCGTCGGAAACCTTGGGAGGGGCGTTGTCTCGTATCTATGGAGATATTGGATTTGCCGGTGTGTGGAACGGATTGCCCGTGCGTATTGTCATGATCGGCACCTTGACTGGATTCCAGTGGTTGATCTACGACTCGTTCAAGGTGTACGTGGGCTTGCCCACGACTGGAGGCCATTAGTGTATTAGTTCTCCAATAAAGGATTGTTTAGCTGCCCGGATTCTCCACAACATTGCTTTAACCCCACACATTCTTGAACAAATCGTCGTCCAAGCCCACCTTGGGAGTTTCCTTGAGAACAGGATCCGATGCCCACAGGTTCGGAGCGCTGTCGCTCCATTCGTTGTTCCACGTGGGAGTTGGGCTTTTCACCGCTCTATTTTGTGGTAATGCCGGTGCCGAGGCCAGACCGAAACTCAACCCCAGCAACGAGCCCGCCAAGCTAGCCAAGGCGTCACGTGAGGTCAGACTGGACTGGCTGGAGGCTTGCGAGACCCCATTGTTCTGCACCGGAGATTGCTGCACCGGAGAGTTTTGCGAGTGGTTTTGGGTGTGACTCGGATTTTGGGTGTAACTCGGGTTTTGGGTGTAACTCTGCGCGTATTGAGTGTGACTTGGTTGTGTGAAGCTGGAGGAAGATGACGACGGAGACGAGTAGAGCGACAATATCGATTTCTTCAAGTCTCTTCTTTCGGAAACACGTGGTGCCGGTGGTGCTGTGCGGGATTTCGCAAGAGGTGGGGTGGGCAGAGGAGACGAGGTGAACGTCCCAAAATCGTCGTCCAAGCCCAACAAATCGTCGTTTTTGGCTGAAACTACTGGTTTGGGCGCAGCCACCGTGGCTGCAGATCCAGCAACTGCTCCAGCTGCTCCAACTGCTCCAACTGCTGTTGCTTCAGTTTTTGCCAGCACCTTCATCAGCATGGGGTCTGGCATGGCTCCTGCAGCGGCCCATTTCTTCAAATCGTACTTTGTTCTGATGAAATTCTCGATTTTCAGGGCGTCAGGAACGTAGTCATCCGGCAACTTCGCTTCCCAGTATGCGTTGCATTTTGCGTTCCCCCATTTCACCATCAGCTCGACCTGCACGTCCGTCCACGCATCCAAATCGACGGATTTGACTCTCGAGATGTGGGTGCCCATGGATCTGTGGATTCCGGAGCACCGAATGCAGAAAAAACACCCCAAGTTCCACGACGCCCATCTTGGGTGCGTGGCAGTTTTGCAGTCCACGCACGACTTGTTAGCGGGCTCCTTGAGCAACTGCTTGAAGATCTGCTTGTGTCTTTCCGAGTGTGTTTTTCTCGACGAAGGAAGCGCACTCATGTTGCAGGTGAAATGTGAAGCTGGAGGTTTTGATATTGTTGATCTCGCGCGAGGTGCACGTGTGCAGGTGCGGTCATGTGACTTTCGAGCCAAGGTGGATGGAATTGAAGGTGCGCGGGATCAGGACGGAATGGAGAATTGGTGGGTTCTGAGACTCGTCGTTTTCTGATGAATCGACGTCATTCTTCTGCCCCAAATGTTCCGTATTGCGCACAAAAGTAGACTTTCTGGCTCGATGTAACAGTACCAGAAAGAAAATGCAAATGGCGTTTCTTTTTAAGCGCACAGAAATCCCACTTTGGTGCACGGCTGATGCACTGTTTTAAACGTGCCAAGCATCACCTGTTTTCCTCAAACGACTCCACCTTTCGGAAAAAGAGCTTCCTCGCCTTCCAAAATCGAATAGAGTGTCCGGTTCGAGACACGACCAGTGTTCGACATTTTGATGTTGGGTTCGGGCCTTTTTGGTCATTGTCGTTCTGTCTTTGCAACAGTCATTGTACTACTGGGAATAAGCTATATAACATATTGAGTAAAATTTGTCAATTCATAAGGAATAACGGGGCTCCCATCGAAATTTGTGCGGAATGAAAGACAGAAATGAAGGCCTGGTTCTCACATCTTGCTTCGAACTGCACTCGCTCAGGACGAGCAAAGATTGTTCGTCGAGGGAACTCACCTATATCCGTTTACATCCCCATTATTGCCCGTAAACTAGCTGTCCTATATCTTGGTTCTGCGACTGACACTATATAGGGTAACGCCCAGAGTTGGGATCTAAATGCATCTTTCACCTCTCACATTCTTCTCACACTCCAGCCTAATCGTGCGAAACGATCTAATGAGTCGGAGATCTGACGTTGTTCTCAGGGTAAGAGTACGAAATGGGACATAAGAATCTTCACACATCAAAAGTCTCCATCAAAGGTTGCCTAAATCAACTTGGAGATGAACTTGGAACATTCGCAATTTGTTCCTTGATTCTCTGTTTCTAGAAGCGGACGCGAGCCCTGTTCCGGACTTAGGGCGTGCGCCGACATGTATACACCCGTACATCCTATCTAAACAATGTAAGTTACACCTGTTCTTTCCTAACGACTTGCAAGTTAACGCCTTTATGGCCAAGTTGGTAAGGCACCTCACTAGTAATGAGGAGATCGTCAGTTCAAATCTGGCTGAAGGCATTTTTTTGCATCCTTTCCCTCTCTCTTGCGCGCCCCATTCCCTTTCTTCTTCAACCGATTTTAACTTTTGAAGAACACTCAGCTTTTATGCCCGTGTCTAACTCATGTTGGATTGCATATAAAACGGTCCTCTCACGACCATCACACGACGAAACTATGGCCCTGTTGTTGCCGAAGAATCCTGTAACCTTCTATTGTTACCAGGAAACCCTTTAAAAAGGCAGAACTTGCGCACGAAGCTTGGCTCAAGGGCAACACAAAACGCACGCTTGTCCCAATACAATGAACCTGTACATAATACAGCCCCGCCTCCATCCAACTCCCCACAAAATATGACAAATCCTACCTGCAGCCGATTTGAATCTGCAGACTGACATTCCAATGCACACCTCTGATTGTTGCAGATCTCTTATTTGCAGATCACGGTATTCGGCACATCTTGGGCTGCCCATCCGGTCCGCGCACGACCACACCTTTACCTCCTTGGGGATTTTTCTAAGACTACATCCTTTCCCCAGGTGTTGTGTTGGTAAACAAGCCAAGCACATTCGAACATTTTCTTTTTCCTATTCCAGTGACATCTTCCACTTTACCCTGTGATTGCATGCTATAAGGCCCCAAAAACGAACACATAATGGACTGTTCGGAAAAATACCGACCTCTGCCGTCTTTGTTCACGCTTGCCGAAGTCAAATTGCATTCTCGACCGGACGATCTTTGGATGATCATCTACAACAAAATCTACGACGTAACCAAATTTGCCCAAGACCATCCTGGAGGAGTGGAGGTGCTTTTTGACTGTGCTGGAGTGGATGCCACAGAAGCATTTGAGGATGTGGCTCATTCAGAGGATGCCTTCAATATGCTACTACCGTATTTTGTCGGCAGTCTTCACGACGACGACTGCGTGCCGTATTCGGAAATCAAAGAACACAAAACAGGAGTGAAGGTGGTGAAAGAACACAAAAAGAAACCACGGAAGCCAAACGAACACTTGCGACACCGGATGGTAGTTCTCTTCTTGGTTGTTCTAGCGTCGTGCGCTTTAATGACGGTAGTGGGTCTTCAGAAATTGCAATGGATCAAATTGACCATGCACGTGCCATAGGCCGTTTCTGACGGTTTCCGTGGGCGACTCCACAATGCATATAATCAAAAACACTGAACAGAGAGGAAAGTAGAGAGAAGAAAACAGAAAGTAATGAGGAGAGGAATGAGCGGCGAGGAAAGTAGCCCGGAGCCGAAAACAATCGGCACCCGAGGATTTGGAAACAAACCACGATCACCCCATGGTCCCGTGAAAATCAATGGAGGCACGGGTTTGGTAGAAAGTCACGAGGTCTTATCACTGATGTTGATCTGTGTGGAATAAAACCTGCTCTTTCTAGAAAAAACCGCTCTTCTCAGAATAAACCGCTCTTCCCGGCACATAGCCCCTCTTCCCAGAATACAGCCCCTCTACACAGAAAATAGCCCTGCCCTTCCCAGCTTGATCACTAATCCTAAGTCCTGCATGCAGAAGACTGTTCTCACTGTCTCGCAGGATCATCCCTAAATTTCACACAAAAGGTAGATTCTTTCCACCACACCCGTGACTTATGTCTTTCAACGCGACGAAAAGCGACTTTTGGCAGCCCCAGAACGACGACTGCGATCTCGCAGCCACACAGCCCATGGACCTCAACCACGAGCACATGCTCATTTTCAACCAACAACAACTGCAAACTCAAAATCAGTTTCAAAACGGCCAATTTAACCAGTGGGCCGGCTACCAGCAACCCCACATGACCGAGTCGTCCGGAATCAGCAGCCATGCCGACGGATATGCGTTCCCATTCATGCTGCCAAATGAAATCGGGATGGAGCAACCAGTTCTTTTCAAAAACGGGTCAGTCAGCACGGTGTCGTCGCCGTCAGTGCCAGGCCACGTGGCCAACCACGAGTACTCGTCTCCGCCGGCAGAACTGGCCGGCAAGAAAAAGCCACGGAAAAAGCCGTTTTTGGACGAAAGAGAGGCTTCGTTGATCGAGAAAGACGACTCTGAGCTCAACGAGGACGAGCTCGTCGTCAAGAAAAAGGCACAGAACAGACTTGCGCAGAGGGCGTTCAGAGAACGCAAGGAAACCCGTCTCAAGGATCTTGAAACCAAGTTGCTCCAGAGCGAAGAGGAGCGACAGAAGCTCTTGGAGAAGCTCGACGAAATCAAACTGCAGTACATCTCGGTGCGCACCGAAAACAGCCTCTTGCGGTCGGGCTCCGAAAACGCTTCGAGCTTCGGGCAGCAGGCAAGCTTGCAATCTTCCAAATTCGTGTTTCCCCAGAGCCAGGACGAGTTCATCCACTCGATGGTGGACACCACACAGCACACAGTGAATCCTGCCACGATGAACAAGGTTTACGACGAGCCCCTTAATCCTGGGCGCAAGGTTTTGGCTGTGGGTGCCGTATGGGACTATTTGCAGATCAAGAGCGAGGAGGAAGAATACGAAGGGGTGGATTTGATGGAGGTGATGGAACTACTAAAAGGAAACGAGGCGTGCCATGGCTATGGCCCTGCATATCCTTTGGAGTTGGTGGACGGGGCGATTGAGAGGGTGAAGCAGCAGTCGCAGTGAGAGGATGAAGCAGTCGCAGTGAGAGGGTAGTGGTAGTTAGAGGGTGAACAGAGTTCAGATTTGGACTCAGTTCCGAGGTTGAAAGCATCGTCATACAAGCAATCGGAATCAATTGAAACAGTGAACAATATGCCTTGAGGTTCTCAGTAAAGCGTTTTGGAGCAGTCTAGGAAACTAACAATAGACGAATCAGTCGCGACAAGCAAGCAATAAACAAGACATTCGATCCCGTCGAGTTCAGATATATACACTATTTTGCACAAGATTAAATCCACTAGTAATACAGCTGCAGGCAGCCAAAAATTAACTGTCATACTGGAATTTTCTTCCAATATCTCCGTTGTCTATTCCACCTAGGCAGTGCTCTCCTGTGAGACCAGTTACATTCGGCATATTTGACAATCTGGCTTCCCCGTTTAAGTTTTACCTGTTCAAGTTTTGCCTGTTCAAGTTTGCCTGTGCAAGTTCTGTGCTTGTTCAAGTTTTGGCTGTTCAAGTTTTGGCCTGGCATATGTTGTGTCTTGCACCTTGTGCAAACTGAAAGAAACAAATAAAAGTGACAAAAAATACAAATTCAAAAACAGAAAATAAACACAAAAACACAAAAATTGCAATAAATACAATAAATACAATAAATACAAACACCTATAAGCACCTGTACCACAAGCACCCTCAACCACGCCCATCCCTTCTCTTCTTTCCTTTCCCTTGCACTTCTCGCAGCCCCGAACGTTCTAGAAAATTCAAAAGCGGAAAAGTCGCACATATAAAAACCAAGTCTCCAGATTCTCAGAAACCAACCATGTCCGCCGACGAATTCAAAGCCGAAGGCAACAAATATTTCGCTGCTAAGCAGTTTGAAAAAGCCATTGAGCTGTTCACCCAGGCCATCGCCGCCTCCCCCACTCCCAACCACGTGTTGTATTCCAACAGATCAGCATCTCATGCCTCTTTGAAAAATTTCAAGCCAGCGTTGGACGACGCCTTGAAATGTGTGGAGATCAACAGCACGTGGGCCAAGGGCCACAGTCGTGTGGGTGCCGCCCAGTACGGTTTGGGCAATTTTGAAGACGCCAAAGACGCCTACTCGCAGGCGTTATTGTTGGAGCCAACCAACGCCATGGCCCAAAGCGGTTTGAAGGCCGTGGAAGATGCAGAAAACTCCAGAAACTCGCAGCCGGATTTGGGATTGGGCCGCATGTTCAGCGACCCCAACATGATCACCAACTTGAAAAACAACCCTAAAACGGCCGAAATCATGAAGGACCCTTCGATGGTCACCAAGCTTTTGCAGATCCAGGCCAACCCACAGGCAGGAATGGCCACCATGTTGAGCGACCCAAGAATGATGACGGTTTTGGGAGCCTTGATGGGCATTGACATGGACATGCCAGACATGCCAGAAATACCAGGACAGGGAGCCCAGGAAGCACCCCAGGAAGCACCAAAGGAAACTCCTGCTCCAAAGGAAACTCCTACACCAAAGGAATCTGAAGCTCCTAAGGAGGAAGAGCCAGAATCCGAGGACGTGGAAATGACCGACTCCAGCGTGGAAGACTCCTTGGCTGCCAAGGCCGAAGGCAACGTTTTCTACAAGCAGCGCAAATTTGACGAGGCCATTGAAAAATACAATGCCGCTTGGGACCTCCACAAAGACATCACCTACTTGAACAACCGTGCAGCTGCGGAGTTCGAAAATGGCGATTATGACGCCACCATCGCCACGTGCGAATTGGCCATTGACGAAGGAAGAGGCGTGAGAGCCGACTACAAGGTGATTGCCAAGTCGTTCGCCAGATTGGGCAATGCCTACCTCAAGAAGGACGACTTGGAGTCGGCCGCAAAGTACTTCGACAAGTCGTTGACCGAACACAGAACGCCAGACGTCTTGAACAAATTGAGATCCACCCAGAAGGAAATCAAGGTCAGAGAAGCGCTTTCGTACATCGACCCGGAGAAGGCCGAAGCTGCCAGATTGGAAGGAAAAGAGCAATTCACCAAGGGCGACTGGCCAAAGGCCGTGGCCGCCTACACTGAAATGGTGAAGAGAGCCCCCGACGACGCCAGAGGCTACTCCAACAGAGCTGCTGCGTTGGTCAAACTATTGTCATTCCCTGACGCCGTCAAGGACTGCGACTTGGCCATTGAAAAGGACCCCTCTTTCATCAGAGCCTACATCAGAAAGGCCAATGCCCAGTTGATGTTGAAGGAGTACTCGCGAGTGATTGAAACCTTGACGACTGCTCGTGAGAAGGACCAGCAGTTGGGTGGAAAGAACGTTCTGGAAATCGACCAATTGTACAACAAGGCCATGTCGCTGCGTTTCCTGGGCATTGAAGGCGAGACCCCAGAGCAAACTATGGAGAGAGTGTCCAGAGACCCCGAGGTGGTGGCTATTTTGCAAGACCCAGTCATGCAGGGTATTTTGAGCCAAGCTGGAAACAACCCGGCTGCTTTGCAGGACCACATGAAGAACCCGGCCGTGAGCAAGAAGATCAATATTTTGATTGCAGCTGGTGTTATCCGCACCCGTTAATTGTCTCAATGCAACAAATTGTAATCCATTTACATATTAAGGTATGTGCAAGAACCCGGCTTTCGCAAGAAGGTCACTCTGAATGCCGCAGGTGTTATTTGCACCCATTAATTCTGTCTAAAATTTGTATTCCCGTTTAAAACACCGCTATATACAAAAAGATAACTAAAGCCCGTTATCGAAAAAGAAGTTGGGAAGGTTGGTAAACTCTCCGTTGGGTTCAAAATTCAAGAGTGCCTCGTCAAGAAACCAGTTTTGGTTATTGAAGTCGGAGAAATCAATGTTGTCATGGCTGCCAGGAGTTAAGGAAGCGCCAGGCAGTCGAGGAGCTGGTTGTGAGGTGCCTGCAGTCACCGAAGAGCTTGCGGATACCGTGGAATTCGTTGGGCGTCTGGAGAAATTCCTTTTCGCATAATCCGTGGCTGAGGACCCATTGCTATTTCCACCCCTGTAAGAACCACCACTAAACAGAGTCTTTGCTTGATTTTTAATTTTAGTGTAGAACTGGGGGTGCTTTCTTTCGACACATTCCAAATGCTCGCGTAAAGCCGGGTTGCTGTTCAAAATGTTCATATTGCTGTGTTCTTCCACAACCTTGACTGTGATACGCATAAACACACGAACAACTAAGTCGGCGATATGGAGACGCAAATAGTACAACCGCGTGGAAAGCTGGTCGGTCAGTGGACTGTAGTGGCCAAAGAAGTTCATCGAAACATCAATAAGCAAGCTGAGGTCCTTGAAACATTCTGGATCATCTGCATGGTTAAGACAATTGGCAAGCAAGTTCATAGTGGCCACAAAAGGAAAAGAGATCAACCAGTTGATCGTGACGAACGGAGCGGAATTGCGGTCAATGGCTCGCACGATGTGTAATATGGTTCTGGCACTGTCAAGACACAATCTGCGGAACTCGGCGTTTTCTTTAGGAGGGGTATCTGCCTCGTCGGCCACAACCTGCCAAGGAATTCTGTTGATCGCCATGATGTGGTGGAAGAATGTGAGGTGCAACAACATGAGACTCTCGTGCCCCGAATGAACACCGAATTCCAGTGAGAAATACTGCAAACACTGCTCGAACTCAGGCTCGTAGAAGAAGCGAGGTCTCAATTTCTCCTCAATGCTGTTGGAAAGGTCAAACAATGCGGTATTAAGCGACGTGACAATCTCCTGAATACTTTTGAGACTGTCGTATTTCACTGTGGCACTGAACAACTTAAAATAGCTGTACGAGCGGATTTGTGACAATTTGTACAAGTAGAAGTTGTGGTAGAAATGAAGCTTATTGAGCCCTTCCACCTTCACAGATTCTCGAGCAAGGGCAGTCAACAACTCCTGCTGTGACAAGCCATCTGATATTGTCTGTGGATCCATTTTGGTGAGTGTGGAAACGTCCAAATTGTTCACCAGCGGTGGTCTTCCCATACGGTACGCGATTTCAACATCCAAGTACTCGCACGCAGCCCACAAGTGGGTTCGTCTTGCTTTTTCCTTGGTGGGTAAATGCTGAAAAGTTTCAAAACGATGAAGTCCAAGCTCTTGAGCATACCGCACAGCCATAGATGAGAACGTGTAACTGACCTCGGAAGTGACCCACGAAGTCTCCAAATAGAGCACCATCAACATGAGTGCCTGGATTGTGACTATGCCCTCTCCCACCACACTAATACGATGAAAGTAGAACACGGCATTCATGAAAGTTTCTTCTTGGAGAGAAACAAGCTGGTCCACCGATAGTTTGTCCAAATGAGGTTGGTTGAACCCCAAATTTGGAGCCCTTGGTGACGTTCGATGGTCGATAACCACCGAGAGACATAAGGCAACAGCAATCTTCATCAAAAAGAGTTCCGAATACAGAAGTTCGCGTCTTCTGCTGGGACAGCCCTTGTTGGAATAGTAGGTTTGGAAAAGATCCAGAATGGTGTTGAAGTCACACAAAAAGCTGGCCGTATGGACGGTCTCGTACATCTCCAACAACTCAAACACAACATGGCCGTTGTCTTGAAACACTCCGTGCCTTAGTTTGCGGATATCTTCCTTGGTGAGGACTTGGGGTTCCGCCCAAACACGCAGAAACACCAGTTTCCAGCTGCCAAAGTAGTATATTAGCGTCTCCAAAGGCGTGGCAATGTGGAGGTCCTCTTCGCGAAGTTTGCTACGAATCCACTTGATACTCTGGTCGCTGAACACCATATCTACGCCCATATGAGTGCCCATGTAATGCAAAACTTGCACCTTGCGAGCAAGCGATTCCACGGGAGTGCCCAATGTTTCGTGTAAAATCGATTTGCACTCCTGGAAAAACAAATCTTTATAACTTGCCGTTTTCTCAGGACCCGCCAGGTCTGATGCCGTTTTCAGCAGCGGAGAAGACATGTCCAGATCGTCTTCATGCTCCAGAAGGGAATCTTTCTCGACACTTCCATTTTGGTGCATCTCTTCACTTAAGCCTTGAGCAATACTTGTGGCCGAAGTTAGACTCAAAGGCTCGGGTTTGGTAGAGCCTTTTCCGTCAATTTTCTCGACGATCTTGAAGATCAAACTCTCCAACTTGTCAATTCTTTTGGCGTAAAAGTCAGAATTTCCCTTTAATCTTGGTTTTCTCTGCTTGCTCGGCTGATAAACACAGTCACTGCCCACGTGAACACAGTGGGCACATGGCCTGGAGCCGTCACATTTGATTTTTTTGTGGCGGCACAGAGCACAAGCCTTGGCCACTCGGTCTCTTCGTTTTCTGTCTTCCATTTTCTTTGTGCACTCTAATGTGAGACAAATATTTTGATCTGGCTCTCTTGTTGTGGCAAGCTGGGGAAATACAGATAAGATAAATTCTTCGCGGTGTACGGGTGTAAGCCATCTCTTTAAGTGGCGACATGCAGAGAAGCGACACTGTCGGAGACCCTGCACCCCGATTTGTTCAGAATGTCGCATTAGCTTTGTATTTGGACCACTGCGAGAATGGCATTAGAGCAGATTTAAATAATAATATATCTCATATTAATAATTTGATACCTATTTATAAACCATTTTGGAATGAATTTAAGAATACAATCAAATAATTATTACCACTATGAATAAATAAAAACTATTTTGGCATATGGTGGTTTATTAAATTTTGGTTATAATACATTATAGATTAATAATACATAGTGTAGATTTAGAGAAATTGATTCTATTAATAAAACCTTATTTAATACCTGAGATGTATTACTGTGAGAATGGCATTGGAGCAGACAACAGGTGAACATCAAAGAAATTAAATATGTATTAAAACTGCAAATTACTGTCGAAGAAAAAGTTGGGGAGCTGGTTCATCTGGGAATTGAAAAGCAGGTCGATTTCATCACACACTTGAGCATCGCCGTGTAGGCCATCTGAAAAAAATGGTGGGTTCATTGCGCCTTCTTGCATGGCGGGAACTGTATGGTACATATTCGAAATGCCCTCGTGGATGTGAGGCGAAACAGTAGGGATGGAGCCACTCCTGTTGCTACTAGGCGAATTGTTGGAATTCTTTGGAGACATTGGATCATCCGAAAACGGAGATTTGCCTGTCACATGGATGATGTCTGGAAAGTGCAGTTTGTACAAGGCAGTATTGTTGTAGAGTTCCGGGAAGGACTGGCGAGGATGGTCCAAATGGGCGTTCAATTCCGCATTTCCTTTCAAAGTCTGGATCCCAGTTTTTTTCTCGTAAATGACGACAACAACCTTCAATATCAACCGGAACAATATCTGCATGAGCGTGGCCATGTCCATCCTGGAGTTGAGTTTCTTGGAGCCTCTTCGTCCGAGAAACGCCAAGGAGGTGTCGATCAAGAGGTTGACATCATCGAAAGACTCGGGCATACTGGGGAAGTTCATGCACGATGCCAGCAAGTGCAAGAACGCATTGAAGGGAAAGAATGTGATCCAGCTGTAGAAGGACTCGGACATGGACTCGCGGTCGACGCCTTTGATGAGTTCTAAAACCGTGCGGGCCGCATTCAACGACAAGTTTCGGTACTCCAACTTCTGTTTTTCGATTTCGTCGGGAAACGCGATCATCAGGGGGAGTCTGTTGATGACCATGAGATGGAAGAAGAATGTCAACTTCACGGCGAGGCAGGTCTCATTCTGTGGGCTGATCTGACGAATAGGTTGAAAGTTGGGGTCGTTGTAGAACAACGGGCGCATTTCCTCCAGCAAGAGGCTTGCCGCGTCCATTAACTTCCTGTTGAGGGAGTTCAACGTGCCCAGAAGGGTCCGGAAACTGTCCACGTTGGCTGTGGCCGAGAATAACTTCTCGTAACTCTGTGAGCGCATTTGCACTATGAATGTGAGAAAGTCGTGGAAATTGGACAGCTCTATTGACAGCCTGGCCAACGCACAGTCGAGCGGGGCGACTGCAAAAAGCTCCACGCTGACGTCGTGCCTGTTGATGAAGGGCGATTTTCCGCTCCGGAAACAAAGCTCCATGTCCCAGTAATGGCACATCCACCACACTCTTTTGCGGTGGGACGCCTCTTCCTGCAGCAAGCCTTCGTAGGTCTCGATCCGATGCAAGCCCAAGTCCTGAGCATGGCGGATCGCCGGCAAGAGAATCATGTGGTTGATTTGCGGAGAAAGATTCTTGTGTTCGGTGTACGCCACAAACATCAAGAGTGCTTCCACCGTCACAAGGCCCTCGCTCACAATACAGAGCCGGTAGAAGTAGCTTATGGCGTACGTGAGGAGCTGGTCCTGGATCTCCCAGCTAGCATCAATGTTGAAAACGTCGTCCGGATCCGCCACGGACGCATTGCTCAGACTTGTGTCGTGCTCGTCCTTGACCAGCAACATGTAGAGCAAGGCGATGTCCATCATCAAGAGCTCGGAAACCCGGAACCTGGGTTTTTTCGCCAAGTACACTTCGAAGAGCCCTTTCATGCGGTCGAAATCGCAGATGGCTACCAATGGGCGTACAGTGGAGTAGTACTGTTCCAACAAGCCGCACACGGGGCCGGAGTCTTCCGGAAACGGCAGCTCCAACATTTTCTTTTTCTCTTCGGCATTTAGAAACGGCGGATCGAGCCACTTCACGAAGGCTAGCTTGGCGTAGCGCAGGAAAACCATTGGCAAGCTGTTGAACGGGATCATGAGCAGGGCGTTCTCGGGACCCAACTGTTGCTCGATCCACAGAAGGCTCCTTTTCGAGAGAATGCTGAGGAACGAATGCGTGCCAATGTACACGTCGATTTGCTTGAAGCCGGGGGTTCTCTCCCTCACGTGTGTGTCGACGTCGCTGTAGTTGTCGGTCTCAACCGTGTCGGACTCCGAATCACTGGAATTTTCCATATCCAGTTTCAACAGCTCACGGGCCAAATCGGCGCCGCCCAAGCGGTCACTGAGGCTCAAAAGAACGTTCTCGAGCCGCTGGAGCCGCGAGTTCAACAACTCAATCAGATTTCCGCCCAGCCGACCGTTTTTGGCAATTCTTGGTGTTTTGGAAGGTCTCACCTCGTAGTGACAGGCTGGTTCACGTGCACGCACACAGTTCAGACACCGTGCTCTGCCGTCACAGCGTATCTTCCTTTTTCGGCACGTATCACATGCCACTAGTGTCCGTCTCCTCAGCTCGGCATCGGTTGACATGATTTTTCACCTGACCGTAATTGGCTCGAAAAACTGAAAAGATTCTTGGGAAACACGCTCTGAACTCAACGTAGACGGGGCAATACTAGCAACAACAGTCGCTGGGAGATTAGCCGGCGAACTGGGAGGATTTGGCCCCCATATGAGAACCAGGCGTATGTCCTGCATAATATAGAGGTTCGGCTCGCTCGTGATAATTGGCTGTCCTTTAAAGCCGTTGCCGGACATACGAACGGCATTCACGGAAAAATGAGCCGTTTGAGCTAAATGACCATCGCGTATATGGTCGGTGGGTCATGCATGAGCAGATTCACGAAAGCCGCTTCCAGCCTCTGCATGTCTGCTTCATGCGCCTCTATCGTTTGCTGGATTCCCCTCTTTCCTTGTCAAGACAGAACATCGTGTTGCAAAAGACCCGTGCACCAAGAAATTTCATTTGTTTGGACCCCTCCGGGAAAACACTGTAAACGGAATCCTTTGGTGCTGAAATTTGGCTGGTGGCGATGAAATGGCTCTCGCTAGTGGCAAGTTCCTCAGGGGTCCCGCAAGTGGACCGGTCCAACTGAAACTCGGGCCAAACGGATAGATCACGTGCGGCTATTTCTGCCCGCCATTGGGCGGCACTTGCCCGATGCAGTAATGTTTTTCCGATGCAAGTTGTGCCTGAAATTGCCCTAGGAAAACTGCAGTAGGAGACACCCATACACCAGCAAGCGTTCGCATGGGTCACCCGACTGGACATCACATGATAAGATCAAAGTCCTGCACACATCCAGAAAATATCGTTCATTATCTAGCACTCTCTTCACAATCCAATGGTAGTCAGAAAGCCCATTTTTGCCAATAAGGAAGACGCCAACGCACGCGAGGCGCTCAAGCTTTACGAGGCCAAGCAGTACAAAAAGGCCTTGAAGCTCGTCGACCAGAACTTGAAGAAAAACTCCAGTCACGCCGAGTCCTTGGCCCTCAAGGGATGCGCCAACTACAACTTGGGCCACAAAGCCGACGCGGAGCAGTACATCTCCAAGGCTTTGGCGAAAGAACCGTCTAATTATTTGGTCGACCACTTGGCTGGGATCTACTACAGATCCGTGGAAAACTACCCCGAAGCGGCGAAATGGTTCAAGGCAGCTGCGGACAACGGCCTGCCCAACACCCCCATTTTGCGCGACTTGTCGCTTCTCCAGTCGCACATCAGAGACTACAAGAACTTGACAGAATCCAGACTGAAATATTTGGAGAGCCAGCCGGGCTACAGAGCCAACTGGACTGCCGTGGCGATCGCACACCACCTCAACAAGGACTACGACGCGGCCGTAAGCACGTTGGCCAAAATCGAGGACATTATCCGGGAGCATTTGCAGGAACAGGACCGATACGAGCAAAGTGAGTGTGTCTTGTACAAAAATACCGTGATTGCCGAGGCTGGCGACTACGCCAGAGCGTTGGACGAGCTCGAGAAGGCCGATGCCGAAATCAGAGACCGCACGGCTTTTTTGGAGTACAGGGCCAAGTACCTTATTCTTTTGGGAAAACCGAAGGAGGCTTCGTTGGTGTACCGCAAGTTGTTGCAGAGAAACCCGGACCACGAGGGATACTACCACCTTCTCGAAACGGCGTTGCTGACGCCCAGCGGAAAATTGGAGACCCGTTTGGCGTTGTACGACAAGCTCGCCAAATTCTACCCTCGGTCCGATCCACCGCAGTTTCTTCCGTTGGCATTTTTGCCTGCTTCCCACGCCGAGTTCCGTGCCAGAGCCGGCTCGTACATCGTGGACCAGTTGAAGAGAGGGGTGCCGGCCACGTTCGTCAACGTCAAGCCTCTCTACAAGAACAAGAGAAAGCTCCAGGTGATCCAGGAAATCGTGGAGGATTTCTGCAAGACAGAGGTGCCCACGTTGCCTCCCACGGTTTTCGTGTGGGCCAGCTACTTTTTGGCCCAGCACTACTTGTATCTTGGCAACTTGGCCGCGGCGTCGGACCACATTGACCGTGCGTTGAACCATTCTCCGACGTTGGTGGAATTGTACATTCTCAAGGCCAGAATCGCCAAGCATTTGGGCAACCTCGAGGAGGCGAGTGCGATTATGCAAGAGGGCCGTGGCTTGGATTTGCAGGACCGTTTCGTCAACTCCAAGGCCACAAAGTACCTTTTTAGAGCGAACAAGGTCGACGAGGCCGTGGACTGCATTTCTCTCTTCACAAAGTTGGACGAGGGTGCCGCAAACGGACTCAAGGACTTGCACACCATGCAAGCCAACTGGGTTCTTGTGGAAAGTGCCGAGGCGTACTCCAGAATCTACAAGGAGCATTTGGCGAAGTTGCAGGGGTTGCCTGCCGACTCGGACGAGCTCTCTGATGCTGCGGACTTGGCTGACATGTACCGAGGATTGGCCCTAAAGCGGTTCTTGGCGGTGGTGAAGGTGTTCAAAATTTTCTACGGAGACCAGTTCGACTTCCACTCATACTGCATGAGAAGAGGAACCCCCCGTGACTATGTGGACACATTGAGATGGGAAGACAGACTTCATGCCACTCCCATCTATGTGAGAGCGCTCAAGGGACTCACGGCGCTTTACTGGGAGATTTACGCGGCCCAGAAAGAATCCACGGAGGACCCCAAGGCCAAGAAGCAAAAGAAGAAGAAGCCCAAGACGCTCAACATCAAGAAGAGGAGCGAATTGATCGCCAAGGTGGAGTCGGAAAAGGATGATGCAGACCCATTGGGAGCCAAGGTGTTGGCCAACTTGAGAGCAAACCCGAACCTCTTGCAGGAGTTGGAGACTTTCGCCAAGCAGTTGACTGCAGAGGCAGACCACCTTAGATTTACATGGGAGTTGGCTTACGATGTGTACAAAGCAGAAGGCAGGTATGTTTTGGCGTTGCAGGCACTTAGAAGCTGGGTCAAGATCGTGGATCCCGCCGACAAGAAGTTGCGGGTCGTGGCCGACAAGGTGGTTGATTTGAAAAACGCCTTGGACGCAGATACCTCGGCCAACGCAGCCATTGTCAAGGTTGTTCACAAGGGATTGGAGGGAGCGTTTCTGGATTTGAAGGAAGGGCCCGAATCCTTTTTGGCCAGCTACTCGCACTAGAGCCTGAGGTTGTGACTAGATACTCTGACGTTGTCCTATATACTACTGATTCACGTGTTGATCCATGATTCCACCTGGCTTCTGGCGACGCCCGAGGCCAAGTTGAGTGTTTGCTGGCCCATGGGAAAGTAGCTGACGGTGTACCAGAGAGCACTGACCAACTGAATAGCCGCAAATATTATCAGCAAGAGTGTGGATTTCAAAGACAAACTGGACACAAGCGTCAACACAATACTGGTGACAAACACAATGGTGAAAATAATTCTCGTGGACGAGAAGAGGTGCACCATGTACGCCTGGAACCCCTGAAGCACGCCGAAACTCACCAAGAAGAAAATGGACCCAAGCGACCACAAAAGAGCAAACTTTCTGGGTTTCAACGACAAAACTGGGAACAAGAAGATGCAGATCAAGTAACAGCACACACTGCCGGCAAACGTCAAGGCGAAAATCAACATGCGGTCCCACCGGGACAACTCAAAATAGCCCGGTTCGGGGGTGACGTAGTTGTCATCGTCTTCAAGGTAGACATTTTGCGATCTGAACGGGTTCAATTTCTGGAGCCTCGTTTTCAAATTATTCTGGGAATTGGGTTGTGTTGCTGGCGGAGGTAAGGGTGCACCGTCGTCCTGAGACAATGGCGAGTAGTTTGTCTTGAAGGCCTTGAAGAAACTCATGGGGTTGGCTGAGTTGTCTGTTGAATCTTTGGGGTGGCGGTCACGTGACTGCTTCGCCTGGGTGACAATGGGTGGCCAGGGCCGCCGAGCTGGCCTTATTTTGGAGTTTTGGGAGCTAAAGTTGTTTATTTGGACCCGGTAGCAACATTGAACTTGATCCTAACTCGTCCGGTTTTGGTCGACTGCGAGTTCGGTGTCCGTTAAATCGAGCATTCTCACTATCAATTCATGTCAAATGCATTCTCAATTCTCAATCGATTCTCAATTCTCAATGCATTCTCAATTCTCAATCAAACGCATTCATTTCCCATAACATTCATACATTTCTGCCATGGCTCTCGTGCAAAAACAGTTCTTTTCCACATACGCTCAGCTTATAAGCTTGTCATCGGATGCCCCGGCCGACTCCTTCTACGGCACGGAAGATTACAGCAAATTGGAGTCGTTGGGTCCAACGTTACCCAAAATCGCATATGCTCTCCCAAAATCAGAACAGGCCGAAGCCGATTCGTCTGAGGTCGTGCTAAACGTGAAGTCCATCCGGCCTCCGTTCAAGTTTTCCACCCAGCTCTCGGTTTCTGTTTCCCAAACCGTGTACAAAGTGAAATCCGAGTTGGCAGTGTCCGTTCCAGCACTCAAAGAGGCCGGGGTGACGGCCGCAAACCTCAAGTTGATGGTCAAGGCCAAGGTTCTTTCGGACACCACCGTTTTTTCCAGTTTGGCGTCGTCAGGTGACGAGTTGGCCATCACTGTGATGGTTTCTCCTCCTGCCCCTGTCACTGAGAAGGCCCCAGAACCTGTTGTTTCCGGTGCCACCTGGTTGAAGATCTACGAGTTGGTGGAAGCTGACATTGGACCGGAGAGGGCCAAATCGACGGTGGAAAAGTTTAAGAGTGTTTAGATCATTCTGACTATTATAGAAGCTTTGTAGACCGTCTCTGGCCCAGCAGTATACAGTGGAAAAGTATAGTGTTTCGATCGCAATCACTATGATTCTATTCGCTGGTATTGAAGGTTTTTAGGCCTGTCTCTGGCTTAACAGTATCCGGTGGAAAAGTTAAATAGTGATTGGATCGCAATCATTATGACTGTATTCGCTAATTACAAGTGTTGTAGACCCGTCTCTGGCTCCTGGTAGTATCCAGTGGAAAAGTTAAATAGTGTTTAGATCACAATCACCTGCTATTGAAGTTTTGTCTCTGGCTTAGCAGTATCCGGTGAAAAAGTTAAATAGTGTTTTGATCTCAATCACTATGACTATCTTCGCTATTATTCAAGTGTTGTAGACCCTGTCTCTGGCCTGGCAGTATCCATCTTCAAGTGTCTATGACCTCCATTTTTTCTTTATCAACTCGTTCAATGTGTGGCCCTCTGGTCTTCCAACCCTCCTCTCATGAACATAGTACGCTGACACTCCAACAGCAACAGCAAATATAGGATCCACAAAGCGGGAAATCAAGTAACGGTACTCCATTACAGAGACAGATTCTTCGCAGTCGCAATCTATACCGACTGCGCACGTGACCACCAATTATCTATTACTATGCAATGTTCACTTGGGCCTGCGCGTGAACCGGCGCTTCATCTTGGTGCTGATGTGTTTGTTCCACGTCACGCCGCTCATGATGGACTTGTTGAAGCCGTACACATCGTGGATTTCGTCTTCCAAAGATGCGGACGAGGTGTACTCCAACGCCTGTCGTTCCTGCTCGCTCATTTCGGCACTGACCACGGCGTTTTTCTTGTTCTGCAACTTGTTCCGCTGCTGCGACACAAATTCGCGGCACTTGTTGATTTCGTCCTGCGATAGGAATCCGTAGCCGTAGCCTCCGATCTTCTTGAAGCAACTGTCAATGAGCAAATTGGGGTCTGTGATGGTCTTCGGATAATTCTGCATGAACTGGAACAACTCGATTTGTTCGGTTTCTCCGTCGGCCCCTCGTGCCTCTCGGGCAGCCAGAAACAGCGGGTGGTCGAGACACAATCGGCAGATGGTGAGCGAAATCCGAAAAATGGTCTTGGAGCCCTCGTACCAGAGAATGTCCCACACACGCAACACGCTTTCGATGGGCAACACCCCCACGAAAACCGACATGAACCACGACGAAGTCACCAACGTCACCGGGGGAAGCCGGGTCAAGATTTTGTCCTCCGAGAGAATGTGGCCCTCGAAGCTTTTCCCGAGAATCTGCCACAACCGGGGAATGTACTCCTTGATGCAGAGCATCAACACGCCCTGGTCGGTGTGCACGCCTTCCAAGTTGGCTGAGTGGACCTTGGGAATAATGCGCTCGGTCATAATCACGAGCATCCAGAACGCCCTCTCCTCGGTCATGAACAAAAGAAGAAGCCCCGCCAAGAAGTTGAGCGACTGGCAGTATCCGATCTGCGGCTGGTAGTGAGCAAAAGCCACGAGGACCCTGCGTAACGACCGGATCATTTCCGTTTCCGTCAGTTCCTGCGACGGCTGGCTCATGGCCGAGTTGAAGAGTACATTGTCGGGAAACGTGCGGTTGAGGTCACGATCGATCACCTCCGTGTCCTTGTTGTGGATGCCCGCGGTGTCCTTGGCGATTTTCTCGTAAATTCCCACGTGCTTGTTGAGTCGTTCGTATCCCCCAGCATAGAAGAACCACGCATTGCCTCTCCACTCGGGGGGAATTCCCTTTCTTATGAGTTTCTTGACCTTGTCCGATTTCGGTGGAAACCGCGTGGGAACCGCACCGTCTCGGGCTAGCCCACTGCTTTTCAAGAGAATGTGCCATTTCTTCTTCTGGTTAATGAGCTGGTGCGAGTACTCCGAAAACCACTCGTTGTAGGAGTCTTTGCTGGAATCGAAAAACGTCGAGTCTTTCTTGAAGCCGTATGGGTCAAGGTTGCTTTCGAGCACGGCTTCTATGGCCTTGGGAGTGACGTTTTTCACCGGATCTGTCCAAATTTGGCAGGGCGAGTTGTCGTTTTCCGTAGGGTTGATTGTGGTGTCATTTTCCGTGTCGTTTTCTGTGTCTTTCGTATCGCTTTTCGTGTCGTTTTTCGTATCGTTTTTGTCTTTTGCACCAACTTGCACGATCAGTTCGCTCAAATTGAGGTCCACCTTCACATATGGAGACTCGTCCAGCGGAACCTCCGTGCCGTAGTACTCTAGCAACGAGTAATTATGGGAAATGTCCGACTCCGACCGAGGAATCAGACGTGGATCTAGAGTGGAGCCCATGGTTTTGATGTGAAGAAGAGTCGCAGTAGATATGTGGAGTGCATTCTTGCACACTGGAAAATATGGAAAGACAAAAATAGAATATTGAAACTTGGGGTTGTGATCGCCTGCTCTGTGTGGCTTTCCTCACCTGGGTTCTTAGGTGACTCAACAGTTTTATTTGCCCGATGGGATTCCGTGATGGAACAAAAAGGCAAGATCGTAAACGGATCTTGAGAAGACTACAAAAGGACAATAAGAGGACAATAAAAGGACAATAAAAGGACAATAAAAGGACAATAAAAGGACAAAAAAGGACAACTAAAGACAAGAAAGGAAAACAATAGGACAACACAAAGCGGCACAAAAAATAGTAGGAGAAGGCTTTGGGTAGCCCAAGATGAGTCCATTTGGCCAGGGAATTGTGTAGATTCTGCGTTTCTTCTCCTGCAATTTTTCTGCACCAGGAGTGAAGTCACCTCTTTCCGATCTCCATAGCTTCTCTCGTAAGGCAGCACCCTCTAAAAGTGGCCAGCCGAGCCGGAGTTGCTGGTGCGGCTCATCCTGTCCCAAATAGGAAGGACAAGTTTGGGCAGTAGGTCCCGTCAACTCTGCGACCACCAGCTCGAATCCAGTGAAATTTGAGATTTGGGCTCTTGGGGATGTCGCAAATACAGCCACTGCTTTTCAGCACGCTGAGATCACCCCTGGCAGATGGGGTTTTCCTGGTGGTGCATACAAATTGACTGGCGGCTGATACAGTCCGTCTGTAAATCATTCGCCGTATCGAAGGCATCTTTTTTAGTTAAGGTTAACCTTTTAAATAAGAGAAATGCAGTTAGTTTCCAATGCCCTCAGCCTGGTTTAAACAAGGCCACCATATTGATCAAACACCTCTGTTATATAGCCTGTTCTAAAGTATTAGTCAATATTGCGTGTTTCATACAATGCAATTGCAACACTGTGTGTTTCATACAGAGAAACCCATATCTCCCTCGATGTTGGCTCTTAGAAACCTCATTAAATATCACATAGCCGCAACGATGCAAGCTCCAACATGCATCGTCACGTGTCGCCTGAACTACTACGTGACAGTCTTTCAGTTTCTCCTCAATATGTACTCCACCCTCTGCAAATTCAATGTTTTCACGTGACCACCTCCATCAAGATCGCACTCTCATACATTATCGACCACATGTTTTGGCGGACTCTGTCAGCCACCAAGGTCTACGAACTGTGCAAGACCATCCTTCTACCGGAGGGTCTTCTCATCTCGCACAACTTCGACACTCCGGTTCAGTACATTGAAAAAGCCCACTTCCAGCAGAAATGCTTTGAGGGAACGACCCCCATGTTGAACACCAACGTCAACTTGGTCATGAAGAAAATGTCATTGCCGCTTCCGATCGTGAAAGAGTCGTGGGAAGAATTCACACTGAAACCAAACCGCGGAGTCTTTGTCTACTCCATGGTGCCCGTCATATATTCTATCAGTATCCTGGCTGTGGTTACTTGGTTCTTGACGATATTTGTTCTCACCAACTACACTATAAAACCCTCGCTCTTGCTTCGCGTGTCCTGTGTCATGGCCCTGGCGTATATGCTAGCCACGGTAGCGAAATCTATAGCGATATTGCACGACCAGCAACGACAGGGCTTTTTGCACGGAAGAGCCGTTTTGGACAACCTCAATGCGGCACTCTACCTCAATATCATCGACATGGTGGTCACGCTTTTGCTCCAGATCAACCAGGTCCAGGTGGTGATGAGGCTTTTCCTGCGACAGAGGGACAAAAGACTCATCTTCTATGTGGGAGTAGTCGCCTCGATATCTTCCCAGACGCTCTGGGCCGTTACGAAATTCCATGATTTCACCACTGACGAAGAAGGCGGCAAGATCTTGCCGGCGTTCACCTACTTGATCCGTATAGCCATGGGTATCTGCTACGCAGCCATCTTCACTGCGTTTCTTCTCACGAACATCAGGATCATAATAGCCAACAGACACATCTGGCTCATTTCCGCGTTGACTTTTGTATTCATCTATGCCCCGGTGGCGTTTTTCATCACCGACGTCTCCAGCACGTGGGTGTTCGAGTTGTCCGAGGTGTTCTCGGTGGTCACGTACACGATCTGCGTGGTGCTTCCGTGGGAGTGGTGCAACAAATTCAACCAGATCCGGAAAATCATGGAAAAGGAAGGTGTCTTGGGACGACGGTTCCACGAGGACGAATTGTACGAATTGGACAGGTTCGAGCTCTTTGTGGAAGAAGAGGCCGACACCGCCAGCAGCGCAAACAACGACAGCTCCGAAAGCGGAAATGCGGCGTCCAGCAACACCAGAGTGGAATCCCATGACAAGCTCGAGCCCGAGCCGCAAATTGCACCGACGACATTTGGCAGGTTCACCAACGGCTTCAACGTAGCGAGAGACCGGTTTCTTGACATCACCGACAAAATCATCGCCACCGGATTGGCCATCCCCAGATCAGTGAGCATTGGTAGCAGTTTCGGGGGCCAGAACTTCCATTTTGAGCGCAAGACTCCGGACGCTCTCGCCAACGGCCACAGTCTGGCGTTGGAGGAAACGGAGAACACAGGAAGGAACAGAAGAGACGTCTTTGTGTACTCTACACGCGATGTCGTCATCGGCGACGACTAGGAAATGGAAAAAAAAACATTGGGATTCGTCACTAGGGAAGGCAGGAACTATTGCGATTCTTGTCACTAGGAAGGAAATGGACTACTGGAATTCGTCACTAGAAGGAATGGACTATTGCGATTCGTCACTAGAAGGAATGGACTATTGCGAATCTTGTCACTAGAAGGAATAGACTACTGCGATTATTTGGTCATTTTGTCGTGGCCCAACGTAGCCACTCTCAAGCACTCGTCCTCGTAGCCTGGAATGTGGATGTACGCCACTCCAGCGTCGGCCAACATCTGCTGGCCCGTATTGTTCTTGACAAAAGTGTCTGGTTCCACCACCCCGACAAAGCACGTTTTGATCTTGGTGGCAAGCACACGCTCAACACACGGCAAGTTTCCGCTGAGCCGGAGCGAGCACGGCTCCATGGTGGTGTACAATTCCGTGCCCTCGGGAACATCGCGAGTGCCCGTCTCCTCAAAGTATTTCTCCAACGCACACTGCTCCGCGTGCGTGTTGCCTGGAAGCTCTCTGGAATGGCCCGTGGCAAGCACCTTTCCGTCGAGAACCAACACCGCACCCACGTTGAACTGGGTCTGGGTCTCTCCACATTTCTTTGCATTTTCCAAGGCCAACTCCATGAAGCCCCGGTGGGCATCCACGGCCCAATCGGGATACGGAGCCCGGTACGACCACAGCCTATCCTCGGCCTCGTACTTGTGTGCATGCAACCAGAGGTCCAAGTCGTTGGGGCCCGGGTCGGTGTACAACGGCATTTCACACTCTGGGCACGTTTCCTCCGTCAAAACCTCTCCGTCCTCCTGCGGGTGGATCCACGTCGAGCATGCTTTGTCTTTGCCGATGCGGTCCAATCTGGCGATAATCGCCGGGTCGCACTGGGAATTGCCTTGGCCTAGGCCACTGCCCCACACAAACTGGCTCAGGTACAACGGGTCGTTGGCGATGGGGTGGCCAATGTGCTGCAAATGCACCCTGATCTGGTGCGTTCGTCCTGTTTCGGGCCGGCACTTTACGATGGAGGTGTTGGACAACGGATCGTACGAAACTCGCCGGAACACGGTTTTGGCCGGCTTTCCGTTCTCCTCGTCGACCACATTCAACCCGTGCTTCGGGGAAGCGGTGTGGAGTGGTTTTTCAACCGCCACCTCCGCCGTGGAAAACGCACCCTTCACTCTGGCTATGTACTCTTTTCTCACCGATCGCTCGCGGATTTGCTGGACAAAGTGGTCGGCCCCTTTGGCGTTTTTGCCCAAGAACATGAGCCCCAGCGTGAGCCGGTCCAACCTGTTGCACGGGTGCACAGTTTTTCCGAACTCGTGCTGGAAAATCTTGGTGATGGTGTTGTACCTGTATCTTCCGGTGGGATGCACGGGAATGCCCGACGGCTTGTCGATGGCGATGATGTTTTCGTCCTCGAAGACGATTTTGATTGGCCGAGACGAAACTGCTGGCTCGTGGCGGTGGCACCTGTTGCTGATAAGATCGCCGTTTCTCACAATGGAATCTAGATTGGTCGGTTTCTTGTTGAGCGTCACCTGCCCACCGGCGATGGCTTTTCTGTAGAAATTGGCGTCCTTGTCGCGGAACTCGTCCGTGAAAACATCGAGAAGCTTCCTGTCTCTCCATCGGAGCTTGCAGTATGTGAGATAGGTGAAAAAATACGCCGTGACTCTGCGGAGGTCTCCTTCCACGACATAACGGGCCCCTTCCGTTTCCTCTTCGAGGATGGTTTTTCCGTCTCCTGCAAGTTCGATTTTGCTGTCCACGGCCTGCTGTCGCAAACGGAACCCAGCATGATCTCGGGGAATCTTTGCTCCTTTGGGGTCACGAGAAGAAGAAACCAATTGGGATTCCACGGGCGTTTCGGGGGTTGCCGAGGGCAGTAGTGTGGCTGGCCGCTTGATTCCGGACATTTTTAGCGTTGTGGTGAAAAGCCGCAGGTGTCTTCCCATGTCTGATATTTTCCGCACCGATATCGAATTATGCTCGATGAACTCTTCTGTAATTCTTGTTTCGTAATTCTTCTACAACAACGTTGTTCTTTAACCCCACGTAGACCTTGTAGCTCATGACGTTGCCATCGTCGTCCTCGACATCTTCTTTTTCTAAATTTCCCCACCAATATCGACGTCTCGATGAACTCTTCTGCAATTCATATTTCGTCTACAACAACCCCTGTTTCTTCAACTCCACGTAGTCCTTGTGGCTCATGACGTTGCCGTCATCATCCTCCACCTCAACGGCGTTTTCTGCATCGTCCTCCACATGCTTCTTGTTCCTCTTGATGCTCTTCCACAAATCCACCGCATCCTGGATCGTGGGAACGTTGTTGAACAACCCCATGTCCTCCTCCGGGACACCAAGGCATGAGAGACCGTGCACGTGCTTGGCCAGGTTGAAGTGCTTCGCAAACTGCTGTCTTCCTTTGTAGGAGGCATTTCCACAGATTTCGCACAGATACGAACGATGGAGGCCCTGGAGTTTGTAGAGCCACAACGGGATCGGCGTGCCGTCGGTGCCCAAGGGCAATCCCTTGAGGTAGTCGCCATCCTCGTCGTCGCTGGAACCTCCGTCCGAACTGGACTCTCCGGTGAATTCCGACTCGTTTCCTAAGACGGCAAGGTTCTCCAAAATGCGTTCTCTTTCCGAGAGAGCAGATCGTCTCTCGTGGTCTGACGTGGTGGCTTCGCGGATGGGAGCAAGGGCCTCGGTCAATTTTTTGATTTTGCTCTCGAGACTCGCATTCGCCAGGGCACTCGGTGGAGTCCCCGTTTGTGCGTTCTTCTTGTGCTTTTTTCCGTCCAAATGGCCCTTGTAGACACTCTCCTTGGCGAATGTCTTGTTGCATGCTTTGCAGAAAACCTCTCCCTTTTCGTTTGCCTTTCCGTCTTCTGTTTCTTCTGGCCCACCTTCTGACTTTGGCGCTTCCATATTCAAAAGAGAGTCCAAGTCGCCCAATGGGTGCGTGTGCTGGTAAAACTTCTTCAAGTAGGCTAGAAGTGACTCGAGGTACCGTGTGTAGTCGGGTGACAGCGTGCCGTACGTGAACCGATCGAAAAGATGAAGATATTGGACGTACGAGTCCTTCGACTGCGTGAGTACTTTGTACATGTCGTAGAACACCGTCAAGTCCAAAAGCTTGCCGTACAACTCCAGCTCGTTGAACATGATCTCCAATTCCGAGGTGAAATGCGCTGCTGCAGTGGATAGAACATGTCTTCTCTTCACCTTGTTCTTTCCATTGCTCACTTTTCTGGCATCTTCCGGTGCACTCAGGTACATAGAATACATTTCTAGAACGGCCTCGGCAGACTTTGCGCCGTAGGCAGCGTGTTTCTGTGTGAGTTCCTCGAGACGACTCGAGAATTTGGCGAACTTCAATTCCGCATCTTTGAACGAGGCGATTTCTTTGGCAAGGTCCTTTTGCTCGAAGATTTTGGTGCTTCTCGCGCAGTTTTCACGGTACTGGTTCCCGAAATACCGAAGCTCGTGCTGCTGGAGCAAGGTTTCCTTGTGGGGCCGTTTGCGTTTGGATTCGAGCACCTTGTCCGTTTCTGGAATTCCCGAAGCGGCTACAAGAGCGGGGTTCTTGCAAAATCGCTGGGCAACTGCCACTCCTAGCGTGTCGAGCTCTTCTAGAAGCTGTCGCTGTGTCTCCAAAGAAGCCATGGAGAAAGAAGCAGATAAGATCATCATGTACTGCATGGGGCCCTCATATCCAGGCAACGGATGTCATGGAAGAAAAGCCGGAAATAGTTGGGAGTTTTATCCACGCAGCCACATCCCGGTCCAATGTCACATCTGCCCTCACAAGCTCCACAAATTTCAGAAAACAGGAGATTCGGCCTGTGCTACCGCTTCGGCTTTCCTGCAGGACAGTGATATTTCTCCACACTACAGTGCTCATCGATGGTCATCAACATGCCTGAGATACCGCTCTATCTCCTCACATTCAATTGTGCAAAGCTCCGGCTCAACCTGAAGGAGTTCATTGAGAACCTCGCTCCATCTTTTCCCGACGACCCATGTGATCTCTACGTCTTTGGGTTCCAGGAGATGTGCACCATTTTGGACGGCAGTTTCCCCGACTTGGTAAACAAGCACCTCATTGAAATCAACCGCATTGTTTTGGATGCTTTGAAAACCAAGCACGGCAGTGGCGCGGGCGCCTACAGCTTCACCACCGTTGGTTTCCACCACATTGGAGCAATTGGAATGATAGCAATAACGCCGTTTCCTCTGAAATTCAGAGATTGCAGGATTGCAGAGGCCGGGTGCGGAAACGCCGGCTCGCTGTTGAAGGGAGCCGTGGGGCTCCGGCTTAAATACGTTTCTTCTGATCCAGTCGAATTGACGTTTGCATCGGCCCATTTGGCAGCCTACGAGGGCGACTTCTACTACAACAAACGTTTGGAAAACGTGCTCACGCTCATGCGGTCGTTGGATTTTGGCGACGGCTACAGCTTTGTGAAGCCGGGTGCACATGCTTTTTTCATGGGAGACCTAAACTTCAGAACCAGCAAGGGCAAAAACCCACCCGTCGCCGACCTTGTGGAGTTGCACGACCTAGCTGTGAATCCGCTGGAAGACGAAATCGAGCAGCTCGTGGTGAAGCACGACGAATTGACCCACGGCAGGAGCAATGGAGAAGTTTTCACAGGTTTTGGAGAACCCTGTGTGACTTTCCCTCCCACGTACAAGTTCCACTTGAACACGGCCATCTACAACTCGAAAAGATGCCCCCTGTGGTGCGACAGAATTCTCTACCAGTCCACCTACAAGACTCTGCCCACTGTGCACAATTACAAGAGTATTAGCACATACCTAAGATCGGACCACCGGCCAGTCTACCTCCACATTTCTGTGTCCGTAGAGCCTCCAGAAGCGATCATTGGAGCCAACGGATACTTGATGATTCTTCCGAGTGCCAGGCCCAGACACTCTGTGCACGTTTCCGACACTTGGACCGAGTCGCTGGATGCAGTGAGCGGACCGACGCAGATTTACATGAAATGCACCGTGCTCGACAAAATCAACCAGTTGTTGGTGAGACGGTTGAGTGACTTGGGCATCGGCTACGGGTTGTGGTTTGGTACCACCTCGAAGGGCCGCTTGACGTCGTTAGCACTCCTATTGATCTTATGGGTTGTGTACAGTTTATGCTAGTTGCCCAACTTTTCAAAGACAAAGCCAATGTAGAATGCAACCGCTTCCTTCTCTGCGCCCTCCACGCCGTACTTGCCGTCTGCTCGCTTCATTCCCTCGATCAAGTTCTTGTTCAACTTGGAAAAGTACTTGGGGATCTCCTGGTTGAAGATGTCGATGAAATTCTTCTTGAACTTCAAAATCAACCCGTAGTCTTCACACAACAGCCGGAAAAACTCGAACGGCACAACGTACTCGGGAACGTCGTCCACGGCATCCTTAAGGAAGTAGTCGTATCTGTTTCCGAAGGGAGACCGGAACACGCCGTCCTCGGGAGGGTCGTTTTCAAACTTCACGTGGTACAACTCGTTTCCAAAGGTGTTTGGCTCGTAGAACTCCTTCTTGACGATCTTGTCTCGAATGAAGTCGGATGACGGTATGGTTCCTATGAACGTGCCTCCGGGCCGCAAAGACTTGGTGATGTTGTTGAGAATGGTGCGCACCTTGTTCTCGCTCTCCCAGGCGTAATGGAACGAGAACTGGATCGAAACAGTGTCCACGGGAAAGAGCCCGTCCATGATTCCGGGGAAGTTGGGCTCCAAAATTTCGGGAAGCGGGTACGAGAACAAGTCGCCGGTGGCAAAGCACGCCTCAAAATTGTACCGGCGAGCATCTCGGTTGCGTTTGGAGTCTGGATTCTGCGGAATGAACCGGGCCTTGTTCTGAGAATACCGCGAGTACGCCTCTTTCACAGAAGCATCACTGATATCCACGCCGATGTACTGGTCCACGTGCACGTACTCGCACTTGTTGAGGTCTCCTCCCTTTCCACAGCACAAGTCCAAGAAAATGAGAGGGGCTCCCGGCTGGCTCCGCTTGACGAAATTGCCTAGCAACATGTACTTGATGGCATTGTTGAAGTTTCTGAGCTTGTAAATCGGCGATTTCGTTCGCGACCCTTGCAACTTCGACTGGTGTGTTCTCTGGTTATAGTGCTGCCGCACAATGCTATTGATGTCCCTGTTTTCCTTGTGGGTGATGCTACTCTGGAACGATCTGTAGTCAGTCTGGTTGCCAGCCCCGCCCAAAGACGGAATGCTGGTGTACGGAGCTGCGGCTTCTGCTGGTTCAGCTTCCTCGTGGGTTTTTGAAATTTCTGGTTCGGCTCTTCTGATCACTCTTTCTTCAGTGCTGGTCTGGGGAGCCGCCCCGTACTTGGAATATCGAGAATCCTGCGAGTACTTGGCGTATCTGTCGTCCTGTGCCGTCTTGTTGTGGCTTCTTCCTCCGTATTTGGCATACTTGTCCTGAGAAGGCTGTTTGCTTCTCATCCAAGCTGGCACTTCTTTTTTCTCCGCGAACACAGAGGAGCCGCTGGGAGCGGGAATGGAAGATGTTTCTCTTCTGGAAAGCGATTGAATGTAGTCGTTGGTGTCATCTGTTCTCACACGCTTGGTATCTTGTTGGGGGCTCGAAGGACGTCTCTCTAACGAGCCTTCTTTGGCATTTTCGGAAAATCCAGGTGGCGAAGTTTTCGTCAGAGTATCCTGCTCCTGTGCATTTTCTGATTCTGACATAGTGGTACAGATGTATCGAGGAATTGGAGATTTGATGTACTGGTTGTGTGCAGGATTTGGACGTCAAGTTCCATGAAACGGTGAAGGTTGTGGTGGAAAAGATGGCTTGCGTGGAACTTGTTTCTAAATGTGTTTCTAGATGTGTTGAGTGTTTGGGTGTTTTGCGTAAACTTCTGTGTTCTATTTCATCCTTTATGTTGTTTTTACAATTGCGAACAAATGGATCAAATGAAGAGTATTGCGAACCTTCAGATTCTTCGTTCACGCAGATTGTTCTGAAAGGCTGGGCAATGAAACCACCAAAAAGATTCTATTAGTCTAGAACTATTTCTCTACTCACAAACTCGGTTTGGCCTCAAAAACTTCCTTGATGCAATCCACAATTGGGTTCAAGAACTGCTTCTTGTTAGGAAGATAATGGCCTCCGTCATGCATGAACACCTTCAAATTCTCTCCAGAATATGTCGAATTGAGATACTCCGTTCTAACAGGCGGCACCACCCCATCTTCTTTTCCATAAATCGACACTATGGTAGTGGGGAAGTCTGGAGGAGTGAAGTACTTCTCGTATCCTTCCACCATTCTGACCTTCCCTTTGTACTCGTTCACGTCTTCAATTGCAGAGTTGAGATCCAGCATCACTGCGTCAGAATCCACCGGAACAGTAAAGACAAACCCAGAGAAGAAAACCCCAACTTTAAAGTGGCCATGTGAAGGCAACACCGTTCCGATCGTATTGCTTATCATGGCAGCCATGGCAGCTCCTTGGGAAAACCCGATGATTCCGTCGTAAGGGCCATTTTCTTTGATGTGTTTCACCACACAGTCCACTGCTTCGTGGAACCCATGGTACCCATCAGTTTGCGTGTGTTGCCACCAGCATCGGTTCAAGTTCTGGTCCACAATCAGCAACCATTTCTTGCTGGCTTCATCTTCATCCACGGCTAAGGAAAATGGAAGTTCTTCCTTCGTATTGATGACAATTGGAGGATCTATGTAATCCAAATCATAGTTGAGTTTCTTGGTTAATATCTTTCGGAGTCCCGAAGACTTTTCAGCAAACACTTTCCCACTTTGAAGGTAACCTGGAAGGCAGAGAAATTTGGGCATGAAGAAAAAGAGTTATTCAAATTTGATTTCGCATCCAACGTCACCTGTTGGCAGATTGCATGCAAACTGTTAGCCGATAATTGCATGCAAACTTGCATTATGCAAAACCAGTAATCTTAATCACAAACCTGTGAAAATTGAGCAATTGTGAAGACCTTCTAAACTAAAATCCACAATCAATGACAGACCAGGAACATTGATGCTCAGTTGTCTCTCAGTGCCATCAAAAACGTATTCACACTTTGTAACGTATTACGACTCGGGTTCACTTTTCGGTAGTCCATGATCTTGTTGAGATGCTGCTTCACAATGTCTTTATTGGCATGTTGGGGAGAATCCAAACGGTCCCACGAAATGGAGAATTTCTTGCAGAGAACACAGAGTGCCACTCCAACACCCAAGTCTTTTCCTGAATCACAAAGAATGAGCACTTTGGTGGGGAGATTAGACACAAGGGAAGGAAGTAACTCACGGAGCTTTTTTGATCCTTTCTTGGACGATTCCACTTTGAAGGTTTGAACCTGAATTGGGGCTTCTGGAATTTCAGTGATATTATATTCCGCAGAAAGGACAAGGACACCCGAAATTTCAGGGTAGCTCAGTAGTAGAGTCAGGTAGGTGACATCACTCTCTATTTTCCCCACTATCAAGCCAGTGTTCCCCAATGCAGTAGCATCAATGCCAGCAGCTTTGCTCAGTTTGTTTCCAATTTTAGAAACGAGTTCAGACTCTCCCACCAAGTAGATGTTGCCCTCTGGATCAGTGATTGAAGGGTCGGTGTACACGTCGTTCCAGAAAACCAGAGCGTCCATATTGGGAATCTCGTGCGTCCAAAGCTCGTGATCATCTGCCGCTCCCTGGATGTACTGCCAGGAGTAGGGCCAATATTCAGAATTTCCAGATTTGGACGCTGTGAGACAAAGCACCGAGAACTCCAGGTCCAAATTTCGAAAGCTACGTTTTCCAGGATAACACCAGCACGGAACGAGTGGCTTCTTTGCCCCCAACCGACGCACGAGTTCGTCCTCCGTGATGAGGCCAAGCTTCTCCACCTCAGCCGCAAATTCTGGAATTTTCTTGACCATGGAGCTGTGCTCACTTTCAGACACCATTTCACGGGGAGTAACGAGCCAATTGTTTTCTGCCTCTCCAAACATAACATAGTTGAGTACAGCGCACCAGATGGGCACAGTTTTCAGGAGAGCGTCGGGCATAAGTTTGCCTTTTCTGGTGGAGTCCACAAGCACAATTCCGCCATTTGCACCCAAAAGAGGAAGAAGGTGGAAATTGAGCCGGCGGTACGAAAAGCTCCACTGGCCCGTGTGGCCATCGGTCGACTTGAAATACGCCAGTTCGCTGAGTTGGTGTGGTTTTACGTACCAAAGTCCGCATCTTTCATTGGCTACTAGAGGGAACTCGTCGAACAGTGAAACAAAACGGTTGTCGTAAATGATCGACTGGAGCCGGTTTCTGAGGGAGTAGGTTTCACGGCGAAGCTCTTTTAGGAGAGCATTTAGCTGTAGCTTGTCTTCCATGGTGTAGGAAGATGTACAGGAATGCGATGGAAAGTACGTAAGTGGATGCGAAGCGAGAAATGAATAGGAATTGATGATGGAAGAAATGCAGATGAAAGAATCGTGGATGACAGAATTGCGGATGAACGAATTGCGAAGAATTACGATGAAAGGCTGATTTTAGGCAGATTTGCAGATGAGCTGAATTGAAGATGAAAGAATGATTTAAAGTTGAATTGCTGATTAGAATTGGTGATGAATTGCAGATGAAAAAACTCTCCCCATTCTTTCCTATTAATGCTATCTCTTGCGAGCCTTTTTCAACGCAGACAACCGTTGCTCTTCCTCCATTTCTCTCCGGTCTTCCTCCAATGCATTCCGCTTGGATCTCGCTTCTTCGGCCCAGATCTCCGCACCCGTAGCCTCCATATCGTCCGAGTCGTCGTCGTACTGCGTAAAATGAGACCGTTTTTTGCCACGGTTGAACATCGACCAGATCTCGTCTCGGTCATAGGTGCCATAAGAGGCCTGCTCTTCGTCAGATTCGATAAAAGAGTCCATCCCGTCCGACCCCTCTTCTTCTTCCCGGGGCCTGCTCTTAAGTCTCTGTTCCAATTTGGCACTGGGTTTTCGCGTAGGAATAGGTGTTCTCAGCTTCACAGGTTCCACTTCTTTCAGCCTTACCGGGTCTCTTCTTTCTTTCTGCTTCACATTTTCTCGTCTTTCTCTCAGCTCTCTGAGTGCACCCCTCTCCCTGGCGTCTCTAGCCACCCTCGGATTGCCTTCTCTGGGACGAATCTCTCTTTTCTTTGGAGACAGCAGACGATCTGGAGTTTTCGATTTGGGTGTGATGGAAATGGACATCTTGCTCTGGTCGATCGAAGACGCCTTCTTCATGAGCTGACTGAACGACATTTTCGGTTTCTTTTCCACGGCTGGAGGGCCTGGCATTCCTGGCTTTGCACGAGCTTTTGCTCCAGGATTTGCTGGCTTTGTGGGTTTCGGTTTGGCTATTTTCGGAACGAGGCCCTTTTTCGCTCTCATCTCCGCTTCCTTCTGCTCACGTTCGGCCTTTCTGGCTGCTTTGAGACGCGCAACAACTGGATCCACCGTTCGTTCTATACTGGGAGGGGCAGACTTGGGTCTGACGTCATTTTGACGTTTCGTCTCATTCTGAGTCTTCTGGATCTGCCCTTTTCGTTGAATGCTCTGGAGAATGTTGGAAAGCGACATCGTGACGTCAGAGCAGAAACGCTGAAGTGTTGATTTTGAAGTTCGGCTTCGCATTTATGGTGCAGTCTGAAAATATCGAGAAGCGCAATTTCTGGCTTAGGTCATTCACGTCGACACTATTGTTGCCTGTAATGTATTACAAATGTTTGTGCTATAGGTGCAAGGCACTGAACACTTCACCTGGTCATCAGGCTGAATTCACGATGGGGCAAATTCTGGCCACGTGACCTTCGAATTGCATCTGAACTCGTCACTGTGTGGTAATTGTCACCTGTGACATCTGAAGTGGTCACTGTAATATCTGAACTAGTCAATACCTGAACTAGTCACTGTGACATCTGTACTCGTGGTCCCTCCTTGCATGGTCTCACCGCCTTCCCAATGACCAATCCAACACTGACCACCATTTTACTCCTCCATCTCCTCGTCATCAGCGTTCCCAAAGAAGGATATGAGCTCATCCAAATTCTTTTCCATGGTCTTGTCTTGTCCCAACTGAATGATAAGTTTCTTGTTCCTTCTGACAGAGAACTGCTCACATTTCTTGATGGTTCCACTCACATGGACACACCTCATCACAGCATCGTAGTTGTCTACCTTCGTCACCAATGCAATTGCAGCCATCACTTGCTGGAAGTTCTGCCGACTGCATCGTATTATACCCGTGGATGTCTTGCTGCTGAAATACTTCACAATGATCAGCAGCCCCACAGTTCCCGAACCTAGCTCGCCAAAATGGTCTTCTACCACTCTTTTCAAGAGACTGGCTATGGATTTTTGGCTGATCGACGTCGGCGATGCCTCATGTAGTGATAAAAGCGTTTCTTTTGGAGAATTGCTGAATGCAACAAACTTTTCGCGTTGCGGGCCCGTCCGAGGATCCGAGGGAGGAGGATAGAGGATCTCAAACAAGATGTAGCGGTGCTTGAGACGGACCATGGTGTTCGGTACAATGCGAAACCATCACATCAGAAACATATCAAAATCGCACCCGTACACCTAGATCGTCAAGTACTTCTCACTAATGTACTTGGTCATCTGCGTGTTGCCGTTGATGGTGTAGATCAAGCTCAAGTTGTAAGCCGCCTCCATCAGCATGTCATAAGTCTCGTCATTCAATTTTTCGTGGAAATCGAGAACATTGTTGTAATGTTTTACCGCAAGAGTGGAGAGCCCAAGCATGTGGAACATTCTGCCGAAATTGTACTCGATTTCCTGCTTCTCATAGTCGGTTGCGTTCACCTCTCTCGCTGTCTTGTACTCCAACAAGTAACTGATTCCTTGAAGCAATTGAAGATGACGATTGTTGCTGTTTCTTTGCATGGATCTGTGCACATGTGCCAATCCAAGCATGAAGCAAAGGGTTGGATCCTCGTTGTATTCTCTGTAGGCACGAGTGAGATAGACGATGGAAGAGGAGAAAGTTCGGTTGCTTCCAAGCAAACAAGCGTAAATGTAGAGCAATTGCGGGTGCTCTCTGGTGAAGGACACATTTGTGGTATCCACTGTGACTTGGGCAGAACCAGACACCTTGGAGGAAGTCAACAACGAATCAAAGGCTTTGAGATGACGCAAAAAGTACTTTTGGTGGTTGTAGTTGCTGAACGCTGCCCACGCACCCACTCCGGAGCCGAAACAGCACATGAAGAAATCGTAAATCGTCGGAGAAAACTGGCTCGATGTAAGCAAGTACCTCACGTTGTTGGAGACTGTCACATGGTCCTCCTGAAGCATTCCAAGCGCAAGCCGTGCGATGCGGAGGAGCATGCTTCTCGTTTTGTCCTGGACGAACACAGACACATCGAGAGCCACCTCAAGCAACTGGATGGCTTCGTCAATATTGCTCTCGAAGTGCCGCAAAAGAAAGGCGTACTGGACAAACACATAGAGCCACTCGTCGTAGCTCAAGCCCCGGAACTCCTTGAGTGACGTCAACTCCATTCGCGCATTGTCGTTTTCGGTGATTCCCTCGTACAAGTTGTAGAGACGGGCCAACTTGTCGTCGATGGCCATGTGCTTTCTGCGCTTGTACATGACAATTCCCTTGAAGGTGGTTTTCCTATTCTTGGGAAAGAAGCTGCGGACGCCCATGAACATTTCTATGAGCTGCGACGCAATTTTCATCCACGCAGAGGCGGCCACCTTGTGCCCGCTGGCAATGGCCTCCTGCAACCGCTGCATTCGGTTGAACTTGTCTGTGACCAAGCGGGTGGCGTTGTTCTCGATTTCGATGCGTTCCTCCTCGGTCAATTTCTTGCTCCGCACGTTCTTGTAGTAGTTCGTGTTGCGGATGAGGGCCAAGTTCTCGTCGTCCATTTGCGGCGGAATGTCTCCTTCCGGCTCGTTCTTGCCTTGTGCACTGGAAACCTCCTCCATGAGTTTGGCGGCCGTTTCCATGTCGCCCGTGTGGTACAACGCCTCGATCAACGTCAACTTCAAATCCACATTGTGGGGCTCGCTCTTCAACACGTGGAACAAGGTGTTCTTGGCGTTGTCGTAGTCGCCCACTTCCAAGTAGCACTTGCCCATGAGCATCCCCAAGTCCGAACTGTTGTCGACGAGGGCCAGTTCTTTCATGTACCGCAACGCCTCCTCGTAGTGGCCCTGTGCCTCTAGCGTGCGGCCCGCCTCGAAAAACAAGTCGGCCACCTCGGCCCGTTCCTGGGTGAACAAGAACTCAAAGTGCACGAGCGCCTCTTCCTTCTGGTCCAACTCCAAACGGAAGTACCCGAGCTTGTAGCGAATGTCGATGGGCAAGTCGTGCGGCTTGCCCATGCACTCGTCGTACTGGCCCGGGCTCTTTTTTACGACTACAGCCGGTCTTCTTCCGTCGAACTCCGCGTCGTCGTCCTGGTCGTCCCACCACATTTCGTTCATGCGCTTCTGCATCCACCGCGCCACCAACTTGATCACTTTGATGCCCACACGCCAAGAGTGCTGTGTGATGTAGAGCTCGCACAAGATGTTGAGCTCGGACCACGTGAACCGAGGATACTGGTTTGTGTGGGGCGCAGGATGCATGTTGTGGTCGAGAATGCGCATGTACAAGCTGATGGCGTCGTTCAACCGCTTCTGCTCGACATACACACTGGCCAAGTGCTTGATGATCGACGAGTCCGTGGGGTAGATCTGGTGCACTTTTTGGAATCCCTCGAGCGCTCGCCCGTACTGTTTTTTTTGCTTGTAGAGCAACGACCGCTCCAAGATGTGCTGCGGGTTGTTGCCCAGGTGCTTTGCGGCGATGGCGTGGTTGTAGCAGTAGATGGCTTGGTCGGTGTGGCCCAATTCAGAACTGAGCTCGGCCACACTGCCCCAAAAATGGCCGTCCCAGGGCCGGATCTGGGCCGCGACAAACCACAAGTTGCAGCACCGGTTCTTGTTGCCCTGCATCTGGTTGATTTCTCCGAGTGTCTTGTAGGCGTTGAAGTTCTTGCTGTCTCGCTGGATGACTTCCTCGTAGTATTTTTTCGCAGTTTTGAGGTCCTGCTTGACAAACGCCTCGTTGGCCTTGGAGAGAAAGTCGCGCACTTCGGGGTCCAAGTCGCGGTGGGTGTCTCTGATCAACCGGCGCCGGGCATATTGTTTGGACGTTGGTTTTTTGCGGAGTTTGAATCCCGACGCAGCCTTTAACGTCTCCCTGAAGTTGTAGCCCTCGCCCAAATCATCGTCTCCCAGGAACTCGTCGTCCGAGGAGAAAATCACGGGCTCGGGGAAATCGTCATCGTCAAAACTGTCATCGTCAAAGTCGTGGTGGGGAAGCGAGGCACGTGACGACCCCAATGCCGGGTCGATATCTATGTCGCTGTCTGATAGGACGCCTCCGTCTGAGGAGAGGTCCAAGCTCAGCTCGTCGGAGTATGTGGGTTTGGCCATGAAGAGTGGTAGATGTTTTGATATTGGAGCGTGCAGGAAAATGAGAATAGATTGGCAAAAAGTGAGAATAGATTGACCAAATGCGTTGTGAATTCGCAGATGGATAGACTGCCTGATTTCACTTTAAAAGTCTGATTGGCGTCTCTTGGCACTTGGGCCAATTCTCTTCACATCATGTCGACACAGTTTGTAATTGACGGATTCAAGAATGGGGCAGAATTGATATTTTTCCATCAGCGTTATAGAAGTGGAACTTGCGGCATTAGTTAGGATTTCGGACGGTGCAAATTGACTAACTGACTGATGCAAATATTCGCAGCGTTTCACGAATTGCGCAAACACTTTGGGAAAAAATGATTTCTGGAGAACTATCACTTACGCGGCTCTGTGCAAATTGGCTCTGTCCAAATTGGCCCTGCCTCTGCAATCTTCGAAAGCCAAAACACCATTATTCTGCAGAAAACGGAACCCATTGGTGCCAGCACTGCTCGAAATTCTGTCCTGATTCCTTATCTCTCTTGCCGATTTAAGGTCAGGATCTGAAAGGCGTCGGATTACAAAAATAGACCCCATGTGCTACGGCTGAACGGCTCGTAATTAAAAAGTGTGACGCATGGAAGCCACAAATTCGCATGACTTGAACGAAGAAAGACAACACAGCCCCCGTGAGGACAGAAAAGAGAGGAAAAAAAGGCGAAAAGAAGAAAGCTTTCAATGAGAAACTGCAAAGCTTTCAATGAAGTCTGCCATCGACAATCCACAGCCAATGAAACACCAACTGACATCTCATAATTGCAGGCCCGTTAGAGTTTCCAGTATTGAGGCACTGCAGATTTTGCGTGCACATGCAGAAAAAAGCCGCGCCCCACATTAACAATCTTACATTCTCTTCATTGTTCCTGAGACATAAATTGCACGCCTCCCGCAATTTCGATCCGCAATTTCGATCACAATGTCTGCTAACGATTTCTACAGCTCCGGCCCGCAAGGCGAAAGAACCGACCGTGCTTCGGGATCCGAAAACAACAAAGAAAATGAAAAACGCAATGAAGTCGAGGAAAAGAGCCAGACGGGCGACAGATCGCTCCTTACCTCGGTTATTAACGGTGCCATGGGCAAGAAGAGCCACGGAAGCAGCGGCGGCTTGGAAGGTATGATTGGCCAGAAAATTGGCCAGATGTTGTCGGACCAAAGTGGCAGCGGACATTCCAACGGAGGACTGAACGGTTCTGGCCTGTCCAGTGGATTGCTAGGCTCTGTCATTGGTGCCGGTCTGAGTTTGTTGGGAGGAAAGACTCAAGGAAATTCCGGAAACCAAGGAAATTCCGGAAACCAAGGAAATTACGGAAACCAAGGAAATCACGGAAACCAAGGTAATTATGGAAACCAAGGTAATTACGGAAACCAAGGAAATCACGGAAACCAAGGAAATCAAGGCGGATTTGAAGGCCAGGGAGGACTGAGTGGTTCTAGTCTGACCAGTGCATTGCTAGGTTCTGTCATTGGTGCCGGTCTGAGTTTGTTCGGAGGGAAGACGCAAGGAAATTCTGGAAACCAAGGAAATCACGGAAACCAGGGTAATTACGGAAACCAAGACAACTACGGAAACCAAGGTGGCCAAGGTAATTACGGAAACCAAGGTGGCCAAGGTAACTACGGAGGAAACAACAATTTCGACGGAGGAAACGGTGGATCCTGGGGTTACGGCGGAGGACAAGGAAACCACGGAGGAAATAACGGAGGTAACCACGGCAACGGAGGCCAAGGTGGAAGATGGTAAATTGTGATGTACCGAAAAAAATAATACGGGAGAGAGAAGCTGTAGTCACCACGGCCACATTTCAGCCACGTGAAGAATTCGGGCACCTTTGTCGAGATCTCACCAATCTTCCGATGCTCGATGGTGAATTTCCTGCATGGCCCTCCACAATACACCATGCTTCTTCTATGGTACTTGATCTTGGGCTACGCTTCGGCCAATTCCGTAAATATAGCGGTGGAAGCCAATTGGAGGAACCTGCCTTTTCTAATACAGCTAGTGGAGGCCGTGGCGGCGCACAATGAGTCGTTGTATGTACCCACATTGAAAGCCATAAATGGCGGAGAAGAGACGGATTTGGATGCTGATTCCGACGACGAATGGGGAACGACCGAAAACGACGAGCCGGTGCTGTCTCACCAGAAATTCTACAAATCTGCCGTAGCCGGATTGTCGCCCACGCAAATCGGGTTCGTCAACTTGAATTTGGTCAACAAGATCCACACGCCGCGGATCCAGGCCCACTACGACCACTTTTCCGATCTGTTGAAGGCACGTGCCCTCAAGGAATGTGCAAAAGACTCGTTTGGAGAGACTTTGACTGACCCACTCGGGGCCTGGGTCAAATACGGCGACAAATATTACTGCTCGGAAGGCGATTTGTATGCGTTGCAGATGGGCAAACACCACGAGGCTGTTTTTCCGTATGACCGAGTCGTGGGCGACAACGAAAACGTGCCTGTTCTTGCGTTCTACGGAAACCCCGAATGCGACCGTTTTGGGCCCATGTTCGGCACATTATTGCAGTTGGCCGAGGGTGGCAAGTTGCGTTTCGTGTGGAGATACGTTCCGGGCGTCGCTGCACCCAACGTTTTGGCAGGGTACGGTGCCACACTTCGTGCCAAAGAAAAGGTGCAAAAAAAGGTGAAGGTGCCTTCGCAGAAAAACATCACCAAGTTGTTGCTGGAGTTGAAGGCGACCAACGACGTCTACGCAGTCGCCGACGAAGAGCTTCCGGAGCTTTCTCTCAAAATTGCGTCTCTTGTTCTCGAGAGTCCGGACAAATACTCCACGCTCAAAGAAATCTTGAACAACCTCCCGTTGTACGCACCACATCTCTTGAAAGTCAAGGCTGACGTCGTGAAGGTCAGGGAAAGTGCCTTGAAAAACGAAAACAAGGGTGCCTCCTACGACACCGTGGGTCTCTACGTCAACGGGGCAGCCACTCACCGACTTGAATTGGACTTGCCGTTTCTCATCAATAAATTGCAAGCCGAATTGAACTTGGTCGAGGAAATGGTGGCACTCGGTTTCAGTGTGGCCCAGACCAAGCTCTTCTTTTCGAAGTTCGCCCTCATCAGTGCATACAAGGAGTCCCAGTTCAGAACAGGAACAAGCGAAAACAGGTTCGCCGTTTTCGAAGACACCTTCATTCCTCACGTCGAGAACTCGGGTGGGCTTGTTTTCTTCAACAATCTCGAAACAGACGACTCGTATCTGTTGTACTCCACAGACAGAGAGGAAACATATACTGGCCCCGCAGCGTACCAGCTTCGTGTGGGGCAGTTGCCTCCCCTCCGAGAGAACGTGCACGATTTGATTTTTGCCATCAACTTCTCTAGCAAACAGCAGTTGCGTGTGTTCTTCACCATCTCCAAGGTGCTCTTGGACCGTGCCATTCCGCAGCAAGTAGGCGTAATTCCCGTGATTGACAGCGAGGACGATGCACGTTTGGCTGACATGTTCTACCACATCATGGAGGCTGGCGAGTCCACCGAGGCCCTTGCGTTTTTGTACAAATTCTGGGAAGCCAAGGACCGAGCTGCGGAGTCCGAACTCTTTGAGAAGGTCAAGATGCCCGAGGAGAAGAAAGGATCCTACGAAAACCAAAAGAGAACCCTCCAGAAGTTCTCCATTGACGTCCCGTCGGTGATTTTCAACGGAGTCATCCACTATATGAGATCGTCCAATTGGCAGTCTGCCATGGGCACCCAAATCAACCACGACGTCCGTTTGTTGCAGCAAAAGATCACCCTGGGGGAAGACCAAGGCAAGCCCTTGAAGAGTGTGTTGTATGCAAACGCAAAATCGGAGAGGAATACCCGGGTCATTCCCAAAGATCCAAGCAACATTCGGTACAAAAAGATCACTCTGGAGATGATACACGCCTCTTATGGTTTCAGGAAAAGCATCGATTCCAACGATGTATCTGGCACATTCTGGTTGATTGGAGACTTCAACTCGCAAATCGTGTTGGTTCAATTCACCAGGTTGTTGGAGTTGATGGAATCCTACTCAGACAAATCACTTCAGATCAGAATTTTAAACACCTCAAGCAATAACAGAAAACTCAACAGTCTTCATGCCAGGTTTGGAACTTCCTCAATGTCGTCTGCCACCATTCAGAAGCTCAAGACAGAAATTTCAAAGCTTCCTTCCAAATCCGACTCTTCTATGGACCCGAAAATGCTTGCAATTTTGGAGAGAAACCATATCCAGCTGCATCAGCCCACTATGCTCTTTAATTCGAGGTATTTCAGGTTGGACCTGCCGTTTGAGACGAACGACTTGAGTTTATTGCTTGAATATGAGTTTTCTCAAAGGCTTGGGATCTTCAAGGAAATTACTGATGCATACCCAGATGCATTTGCTTGGAAACCAACAATGCATTTTAAAAAAGGCAAGTTCAACCATATCGAGTGGTTCGATCTTGTCTCCTCAACAGTCACCAGTTCATTTTTCATGGAAGACTCGATGATGATGTCCGATGTGAGCAGATTTGATTTGGGCTCCTTGAATTTCGACAACTCGTTCGACTTGACTGGCAAATATGATCCCAGCAGACCGCTTGATGTGTTGGTGGTTATTGATCCTGTCGATGAATACTCTCAGAAATTGTTGTCTATTGTGAACTCCATTGCGGATTTGAGTTTTGTCAATGTTCTTGTTTTGGTGCAACCGCTAAGCAAGATCCCAGAGCAAACTACGATGAATCGTTTCTACGCAGATTCGTTCGTATTGCTGGAGCCTCTGTTTGATGAGAATGGGAACATTCTTGAAAGTACTGGAGCGAAGTTCTCTGGAGTACCTTCAGGAACTTTGTTTGCTGCCGATGTTGACGTACCTTCTCGGTGGTACACTCTCAAGAAGTTCAGTCAAGGGCTTGACCTTGAATCTTTCAAGGTCGCGACAGACTTGAATGTATCATTCTCATTGACCAAGTTGGTAGTGGAAGGATTTGTTAAAGATGTTCACACGGCACAGTCCATTCCAGGATTGACGTTTGAAGCAACAAAAAACGGACAGTCGGCTCAAGGAATCGGGATGCTGACCTTGGGATATACCCAGTTGCGCCTCGAGCCAGGACTGTGGAGCTTGCTGCTCAAGAAGGGATCTTCCAGCGAGAAGCATTACAACTTGTTGTCTGCCAGTGAAAACAAATACGAAGCTAACGATGTTCCGATGGAGAGCGTGCCCTTGGATGTTTTCTCGTTGCTGGGAAACACAATCCACCCACGTCTTTCTATGAAGGATTCGAATGACAACAAAAGGGTCAAGTTAACTCTGAAAGCAGATATTAATGTTTTCAGTATTGCAAGCGGGAAATTGTACGAGAAATTCATTGGTACAATGATGGCGTCCGTGAGGAAGACAACCAATAAATCAGTGAAGTTCTGGCTTATTGAGAACTTCTTGACTGCAGAGTTCATCGAAAAGTTGCCCGTGATGGCTGCACACTTCGGGTTTGACTACGAATTGGTCTCTTACAAATGGCCCATTTGGCTTCGTCAACAGAAAGAGAGACACAGGACAGTTTGGGGTTTCAAGATCTTGTTTCTTGACGTTCTTTTCCCTCACGACCTCGACAAAGTGATTTTCGTGGATGCGGACCAAACAGCGAGAACAGATTTGCAAGAGTTGGTTGACACTGACTTACAAGGTTCACCATATGGATTTCCACCAATGTGCGAATCCAGAGACGAAATGGAAGGGTTCCGCTTCTGGAAGCAAGGATACTGGCCTACGGTGTTGAAAGACGATCTCAAGTATCACATTAGTGCTCTCTTTGTTGTTGACCTCAACGAATTCAGAGCCAGTTCGGCCGGAGATAAGCTCAGATCGCACTACCAGAAACTCTCCTCCGATCCCAACTCTCTCGCAAACCTCGACCAGGACCTCCCGAACAACATGCAAAGAATGATTACGATTCACACGTTGGCGCAGGAATGGCTTTGGTGTGAAACCTGGTGCTCGGACGAATCGAAGGCGGATGCAAAAATGATTGATTTATGCAGCAATCCGCTCACCAAAGAAGACAAGTTGGACCAGGCTCGGCGTCTGCTTCCCGAATGGGAGAAGTACGACAGGGAAATCCAGAAGTTGTTTTCCATGGCACCGAAGCATGATGAACTCTGATTGTTAGGAACGCCTGTGATACGACGGATACGAGACCTGCATCAGGCTGAATCAGATCAACGCACCAGTTTGGTCACGTGCATTAAATTGCCTTTACGGAATTTCACATGACCACGGGTCCACCGCCATGAGGGCGGTGAAATCCAGTAAACTGTAGACGATTAAACGGGAACTCCCGGCGAAGCTATGCACCGCTTCGAGTGTATTCGCGGAACCACCGACATCGTGTTGTAGTGAGTCAGTGTTTACATGCAGGTCCCGGCCCGGTGCGCATGAAAGCTAATAACTTTTCGAGAATTTCAATACTCCTCCAGCAACCATGAAAATCTCGGAAAAGTTGCAACAAGCGCACGCGGTGGCCAACCCGCCGCCAGCGACCTTCTCGTTCGAGTTCTTCGTTCCCAAGACGTCGCAAGGTGTTCAGAACTTGTACGATAGAATGGACAGAATGTACGACTTGAATCCGATTTTCATCGATATCACTTGGAACGCCGGAGGCAGATCGTCTTCCTTGACCAACGAAATGGTCTACACTGCCCAGTCTACCTTGGGTTTGGAAACGTGTATGCATTTGACCTGCACCAACATGCCAGTTTCTCTTATTGACGAAGCTTTGGAGAAGGCCTACGCCTCTGGATGCCAGAACATTTTGGCCTTGCGTGGTGACCCTCCTTTAGATGGATCTGAGTCCACGGGAGACTTCAAGTACGCCAAGGATTTGATCTTGTACATCCGCAAAAAGTACGGTGCCCATTTCAACATTGGAATCGCTGCTTACCCGGAAGGACATCCCGAAGAAGGCGACGGAGGAAAGTTGATGACGTTCTTGAAGGAAAAGACCGACGCTGGAGCCGACTTCATCATCACGCAAATGTTCTACGACGTGGACAACTTCATTGCCTGGTGTGCCAAGGTTCGTAAATGTGGAGTGGACATTCCGATTATTCCCGGAATCATGCCGATTTCCACGTACGCTGCCTTTGTCAGAAGAGCCAAGTGGTCGATGATTTCTGTCCCGCAGCACTTTTTGGATGCTTTGGACCCCATTAAGGACGATGACTACGCTGTCAGAGACATGGGAACCGAGTTGGTGAGTGAAATGTGCCTGAAACTTCTTGCGTCCGGCTACGTCAACCACTTGCACTTCTACACCATGAACTTGGAGCGGTCCACCATCATGGTTTTGGAGAAATTGAACTTGGTCGAGTCCATCAAGGACAACGAAGTTGTGGGAGACGAATTGCCATGGAGAAAGTCGTTGCATCCTTTGAGATCCAAGGAGTCCATTCGCCCGATCTTCTGGCAAAACAGAAAGTACTCGTACATTTCTCGTACCTCCGGCTGGGACGAATTCCCCAACGGTAGATGGGGTGATTCCAGATCTCCCGCTTTCGGTGACATTGATCTCTCTGCGGCTGAATTGTTGAGACAGTCTCCAAAGAGAGCGTACGAATTGTGGGGCTGCCCTCAAAGTCTCAAAGAATTGTCTTCCATCATTGTCTCGTACTTGCAAAATGACGTCCAGGCTTTGCCATGGAGTGACGGCCCCATTGGAAGCGACACGGACGTCTTGAAGGACTCTTTGATTGAAATGAACAAGAAGGGTTTTTTCACCTTGAACTCCCAGCCCGCCCTCAGTGCGGTCAGATCCAACGACAAGATCTTTGGCTGGGGTCCTAAAAACGGCTTCGTTTACCAGAAACAGTACTTGGAGTTTTTCGTGCACAAGGACGCTGCCCACGAGTTGTTGGCCAAGGTCGAAGCTCACAACACGACCGATGTCCACAGTGTGATCACCTATTACGCCGTGGACAAGCAAGGAAACTTGTCGACCAATTCCAAGGACGACGACATCAACGCCGTCACGTGGGGAGTCTTCCCTGGTGAAGAGATCTTGCAGCCCACGATCGTGGAAAAGGTCTCCTTCTTGGCGTGGAAAGACGAGGTGTTCCGCTTGCTTGACGAGTGGGTGAACATTTTCCACAGCAAAGTCATCAAGGACCTTGTGGAGAGCTCCAAGATCGAAGCTTTCTCTGAAATGTTGACTCAATTCGGAGACGACTTCGTGTTGTGCAACTTCGTCAACAACGACTTCACCAGCGACAACAACGTCATTTTCGAGTTGTTGGGCGAGCTCAATGCCCCTTATTTGTAGGGGACGTCTTGATGCCCCACACCATACAATTCCGTCATTCACTTCTCATTGCTCTTCTGCTTGGTTTTGGCCCCCAACGGGCCCGGTTTTTATCTAATTCAACATGGTGATAAAACGTCTATCAAATAATGACCCTCCTTTTTTTACTTTTGATGGAAATACTCCACGGGTATGGTGTTTCAATCTGCATCTTATTTTCGCTATTAAAACTTTCATAATGATATAGCATCCTCAACGGCATGGTTAAGATTAATACAAGATCTTGAATTACTATTGTAAACAGTGGCAGAGTTGCTGTGGTGACATAACTCCAACTATTCGAACATTCTTGGAAATTTCAAAAATGGGAGGACCTCTTCCAGTCAAGTCATGTTCGCTCCATTTTTGTTGCCGAAGTGTAACTGTTGGCGAGGCCACTGATTTTATCTGGCTCGCTCTTCTCGTAACCATCAGAATTCTCTTGGGTGAGTGATATTTCCACAACTAACATATGTTGACAGCTCTAGCATCTAAACCGTTCTTTCTCTATCGTAGTGGTTCATCAACCCTCATCACCAAAGCAACAAGCAAATCTCTCAATCCCGATGGGAATTCTTCTGGAAACGCATGAACTCTTTGGATCGTGTCTGAGTTATGACTTGGCAGCCCTCCGCTGTTTCAACTGTGGATCTCTTGTTCCACTTCAGGACTTCAAAGAACACAGGAGCAAACCATTACATGCAAGCTATAAGCACCGCCCACATGACCGCAACCTGGGCCATTTTTATGAGAAATGTAAATGTTCCATATGCTACAGGGTTTTGAGATTAGGTGTCCACCAATTTGAATCACCAGATCACTTTCCGCGATAAGTGCGAAGGGAGTATGTTAGAAGAAGTCACGAAGAGGATGGGCATTTGAGCCCCTATTCTGACAAGGCCGGATGGCTTGAATTCACCTCATTTCGAGTGCATCCTTCATCCTAGAATCAAAGACTGCACAGTTAAGGGGTGGGGTGTGAAAGTGTACAGATGAGATCACTCAACGTACTATCTTTCCTCATTACAAGGGAGTGCTGTTTTTGTTTATAGAACCAAAGGCAAGGCTGTGAGAGCCCATGCCTTCAGTTCGGTCCTCAGATCCGCACGTAATCTTGATAGGCACACCCGTTACTCCCAATTGATGAATGGCTAGGTTTATTTATATCCTGTGTGTTCTATTGTTGCCCACTGTGTGTCAATTACTGCAGAAAATGCCTCATCGTAAATGTCGGAAACGCATAAGGTTATTCGCCGAGATCTTCTGAAAGCAATATTATATGCAGCCTCTTTGTGTCCTGGTTGAAAAAGTGTGGCCCAATCAAACTTTGGAATTGCGGTAAATACGGACTGCGGAGTTTGATCAGAAAGGTATACAACCAATGCACCTATACGGTCCATAAGCTTGTTTGGTCATAGCAATAATCGTTGCGGGGGCCGTATGGTTTTTGCCGAATATGTGATGGAACGGGCACGAATCCCGTATCCTCCATGCAACGGAAAACGAACGAGACATGTTGATGTTGCTAACAGCTGTGATACCCTCAACCTTGCAGTTTCTGTGAAATTCTGGAATAGTAGAGTCACTGCATTTGGGCGATATCAAGCTAAGCGGTTCTTTCTGCATAGATACGAGTGCTCGCATTCAACAGTTTCTTTTTGACGTGCTACAATTTGGGAATATGCAGTATTGCAGGTGTTACCCCGCCGCACTGCATTGCTGTTGACGTGTATCATGCGGCTCCACATACACGACATCCTTGTTAATGCCCAGCCAATCTTCAGGGACTTCGGTTCTTGACGCTTTGGCACTTGCTTAAACGACGATTAACGTTAAACTTCTTGGCGCTGCAAGTATAACAGTTTGGTTGGAGGAAATTGTCGATTATTTATCCGCCAGAAGAGAAATTAAACAAGTAAGAATTAATTAGGTATTTAAGAAAATGACCGAACCGAAATAATACCAAAGAAGGACGAAAGAAAAGAAATGAGTTCGATTAAAGAAAAGAACCGACACCGATAAAAGAAAAAATGAAACCGAAGAAAAAAAGTGAAACCGATGAAAGAAAAAAAGATATCATATCATTGCACGAGCGTTAGAAGAGAACACAAATAGCCAAAATAAGAACTGTCAATGGCAGTTTGGTGATTGAGTTGGCACTACCTTCAAACAGGCTCACTGAGATTGACTCGGTAGACCCCGGAACACTCAGCACTGAGAGGGTGGAGCCAAACATGGGAATGACCGAAGTAGTAATTGAAGTGGTTTCAGTAGTCGCAGTATTTGAGCCGGCAATTACTGTGTTTTCAGTTCCAATGCTGCCTAGACCAGTTCCACCAGTCGCAGTATTTGAGCCGGCAATTACTGTGTTTTCAGTTCCAATGCTGCCTAGACCAGTGGTTCCAGCAGTCGCAGTATTTGAGCCGGCAATTACTGTGTTTTCAGTTCCAATGCTGCCTAGACCAGTTCCACCAGTCGCAGTATTTGAGCCGGCAATTGCTGTGTTTTCAGTTTCAGTGCTGCCTAAAACAATCGTTTCAGTAGTCACAGCATTTGAGCCAGCAATTGCTATGTTTTCAGTTTCAATGCTACCTAAACCAGTGGTTTCAGTAGTCACAGTATTTGAGCCGGCAATTACTGTGTTTTCAGTTTCAATGTTGCCTAAACCAGTGGTTTCAGTAGTCACAGCATTTGAGCCAGCAATTGCTGTGTTTTCTTTTTCAGTGCTGCCTAAAACAATGGTTTTAGTAGTAACAGTATTTGAGCCAGCAATTACTGTGTTTTCAGTTTCAATGCTTCCTAAACCAGTAGTTTCAGTAGTCGCAGTATTTGAGCCAGCAATTGCTGTGTTTTCTTTTTCAGTGCTGCCTAAAACAATGGTTTCAGTAGTCACAGTATTTGAGCCGGCTATTGCTGTGTTTTCTGTTTCAAGGCTGCCTAAAACAGTGACAGAGGTTGCTCCAGTACCAATCTTAGTTGGACTGGAAACAACACACGTCCGACAGGTTTTTGTTTCAGTTCCAGATACGACAACGGTGGTAATAAATGTCGTAGATACACCGAACTTGTTCAAACCAGTTGAAGTGATTTCAATGGTTGCTGTTGAGGAAGTGGGGGTGCCAGTACCAGACAAAACAATTAATTTAGACTTCAACGTAGCAGTAGTTGTACCTGGAAAAGAACTCAAACTCGAACGAGAACTGTGGATGAATTTCGAACTGGAACTAAATCTCGACGAAGGATGAATAGGAGAACTGTGCTTCGAACTAGAACTGGAACTCAACGAATGCTGAGTGCGAGTACTCTGCTTCGAAGCAAAAGTGGAACTAAACGAATGCTCAGTACGAGTACTGTGCTTCGAAGTAGAACTAAAACTCGACGAGTGGTGGGTACGAGAGCTGTGCTTCGTAGAACTCGAGTGGTGGGTACGAGAGCTGTGCTTAGTACTCGACGAATGGTGAGTACGAGAACTGTGCTTCGTAGAACTCGAGTGGTGGGTACGAGAGCTGTGCTTCGTAGAACTCGAGTGGTGGGTACGAGAGCTGTGCTTAGTACTCGACGAATGGTGAGTACGAGAACTGTGC